>BMAV01018803.1:92033-110546 GCA_019973955.1 Trichonephila inaurata madagascariensis
CACACATATATATATACATCTGTTTTTAAAACTTTTTTATAAAATTAAAAAAAATACTTTGAAATTTGAAATGTATTTGATTTAGTACATTAAGGTTATTTGCATGACCGGTGTTAATTTTCTGCCTTTTAGTTTAAGCTGTGTTTATGTTAATTTTTTGCTTGATGATTTATTCTTAGCTTTTTTCTGTTAATCAACTTTTAATGTATTAATTATTATTTTAAAAAAAAACCAGTTGTGTATAAGATTATCAAATAAATTATGAATAAAAATCATATACATTTTTATCATATTCATGAGTACTGTTCTAAACTTTAATCACCAAGTTACTTAATCCTCTGAAGACCCATTCTGGAGAGGCTGATACACACTAAATTTGTTTTGTCTCAAAGTCTTCATGTTTGAGTGGTCTGGCAGTTTTAAGAGGTTATAGGTTTATCAGTTCAGGTGTCGTCATAGTCACTTGATTGTGGTTCAAAATTACGAGATCTGTATCCAATAGTCCTCGTGTGGCTTCACACAATGCGACTTTATAATTTTTTTTTAATTGTAACTTTTGACTCTGGATATAAATTTCAGGCATAAAAAATTTGAGATATTTTGTAGAACGATGAATAATTCTAAATTACTTTATTAAAACTAGAAATTTAATGAGCACAACGGGAAACAAAAAAGTTTAAAAACTAAAAAATAAAAACAGCTCATTAGAAATAAAATAATGCATGAAATAATTAAATCAGAAAAATATTACTTCTTTGTTGCTCATTACAAGGTTTAGTGAATAACAATACGCTATCAATTCGTTAAATCTACTTTAAGATTAGTATTTTGATGCTATAGATCTAACGAGATAAATATATTTTTAAATTTGATGCTGGGACCATGACGTAAACATTTTATAAAAGATCAAAGAGAATAAAATCAAAGTTATAATAGGTATTTTGGAAAAGAATGATACACGTATTTAAGAACATTTAGCTAAAGTTTTTCAGAAAGAGATCATAAGAGATTACACAAACCAACTTCAAACAAGAGTTGCTAATTTTAATAAATTTTTGGTAAACTAATTGAAATGTGAATAATATATGTACTATTTTAAAAGGAATTTTCATATTTATGTGTAATTATTTCTATTTATTTAAATAATTGTGAAATGTGATAGGAAAATATTCACAATTATCTCGAGATTCAATATTACTTATTAAATAAAATAAAAACATTGTAATACAGATAAGGCACGGATAAAATCCGTGTCTTAATCATAAGTATAATGTTATCATTTGCATAATCATTAATTTAGTGTTATCATGTATATATTAACTTATAATAATACATCTTTCAAGAATTACTTCAAGAGATGCAATAAAATCTAAATTTATTTTGCTGATTTAATTTTGGTATGTATTTTTCTAATTTTTTACGCTAGCAGTTTTGTTTAGGTTCAGTTAATTAAATCAATTTTCGTTGAAAAGAATGATGTTTTTAACTGAAGATTACAAGATATGTTTTTAATTATCACGTATGCTGTTCTATAACGAGTACTTTAAACACAAAAAATAAGATCGATATTTAGGGTTGTGCGTTATAAGTGGGGATATAGAAATGATACCTTTAAAAATAAAGAAAAGATGAGTATAAGAAAGCAGATGTATGCATATACATACATACTCATATATATATGACAGGCCCCAGGCCTGCTGGTAAAATGAGGAAGGCATCATCTCTATAACAACTTTTTTATTTCGCTTCAATCACATAAAATCCAACATGGCGGCCCTTTGGCGCGCAACCGAGTAGAACATTAACAACCAATTCGACCAGCCTAAGCCTTTTCAAGTATGCGTTCTTCTTTGTCAGCACTCGCTACACCTTTAAATAGGCTTATTTTCCCACAAATCCTTATGCGATGGTAAAGAGTTCGCTCTATTTTTATTTATTATTTACTTAATTTTGAACCTAAACTTTTCAAACCTGATATATATATATATATATTCTATTTATTTAAAGGATATGACTTATGAATTTTCATTATGGGATATCATAAAACTTCGTCATATTCGTTTTCCGTTATTTCTTCTGGCACATCACTGAGAAAGAATTCTGTTTCATATTTTCACAATCACTGCAACTGTCATCTATAAATAAAATATCATCTTCCATTCCAACTAGATTGTTATATATACTACATTTTTTAAATAGCCGTTTAATTTTGTCAGGTATATTTACACATTCTGGGCTTTTATTATCATTATCTAATCTCTTAAATATAAGAACACTGCATTTGTACATTAAAATTTTTTTTCATTAAAAAAGAAGGTCTCATACAAGGCGAATATTTCTAAGCACTAAAAATTTTTATTTCCAATGTGTAGATTAGTATTATATTCCGGAACGAATATAAAAAGAAAATTTATATGAATTACAGAAAAAGTTATAGTATTTTTGAAGCATATGCAAAAAAAAATTATCAAAGTTGTACAATTTTATTATAAAGTCAAAGGAGATAATTCAAATTACATGCAATGTATTATAAACAAATAATATTTAAATTTGGATAGAAATGCCTCTTTAATTAGTAAAATATTACAATATAAAGTATTTCTTTCCTTATGTTCAGCCGTAAGATTTTGAGCTTCTACAAATATTTTTTCAAAACAATAAATGTCTCTTAGAAAAGCTAAAAATTATTACAAATATATAAGGAAAACACCCACAGGAAAATAAAACCAACTTCTACACATCAATTTGTATTCAGGAGAAGAATAGATAAAGTCTATCAACAGATAGTAATCGAAAATCTGATTGTTCGTAAAGACATTCTTCTCAATTTCAGTTACGAAGTTTAACACGACAAACCGTGAAAGCGTGTTCTATGGAACATTCCATCAAAGGTTTAACTCTAAAGAATGTTAGAACATTTTTTTTCGTTGTCTTCCTGGTTCTATTGACCTGAGTGGTAAGGGGAGGCACAAAACCACTCTGTCTTTAACAAAAGAGTGACACATTATCTTTTAGAGAAAAGACTACGGCAAAAAGATCGCACAAAAATAGAATTTTCTTTTTCTGTTTTATGCTTTTCATCTTGCTTGGATTTCTTGCGAGCCAAAGTGAAAAGAAACACCGAGAGTTATTGAAAAACTTCGTGATTTATAATCTGAAGAGAGGGAATTTTTTTCGGAACTGTCATATATTTTGAAAGCGCGTTTTTTAAATAGAAAATTGTTTTATAATAGGTAAACCTTTGGAATTTTCGTGGCGGAATGTATAATGTACTGGTAATCTTTTCGATAAAGTACTGGTTTGACTCTTATGATGAAGTATATCCATTTTAGGAAGGATAACATGTAAACACATTCCAAAGGAATTTTCAAAGTAGATATAACAAATACCTGCATTGCGTATATTGGAATTTTGGCGAATATAAGAAGAATATAAATTCTTTTAAATTTCACGCTGTGATGAAAAATATTTTAACTGATTTTGTTAATTATAACTCTACTAAAAGTTTAATGTCATTAAAACATTATGCAGTTTTGAAAACAAAAATCGAATTTAGATTATGATTTGATTAGTTAATTTATAAATTCTAGGGAAACTATTTATTTTAATTGTGATGATTTATTATTATTTTCCTCAAGACAAAATTAATATTGATTTGAGGTAGGTAGGGTTTTATATGAAATCATCCTTTTTTCTTTTAAATAGTAAAATATCTAGTTGAATATTATGCTAATTTCCTTAAATTTTTGTATAAGGTACATGTATCAATTGAGCCCCTTATAATACATTTAAAAAACAAAATATGTTTTTTAAATGTAGTGCTTTTAATGCTAATTGTTTGAATAAAGTAGGCAGTGAAAGAAAATAATATAAAAGATTCCGAATGTAGACTTTAAAGTTTTCCTATTTAACTTCTTTCAGCTTGGAAAAATTGAGCGTATGTGATTTTGTCACTTGTAAAGAAAAAAAAGGAGTCATTTGAAGTTGTGAAATTTATTATGTCAATTTTTTCTGCATTTAAGATCCTTCATTAATCATTTTTCAGAAGCACATACAACGAGAATAAATAATTGAATGCAAAATCAAGCTCAGTATCTTTAAAGATAGGTATTTGTAATTCATAATTTCAAAAGTGCAGTTAATTAAAGAAAAATGATAGATAAGAAAGAAATATGAGAATTCTTAGATTTTGTTAAATTAAAAGAATGCATTTTGTAACTTACGTTCTCTCAAAAACATTTGTACGACTGAAAAATGAAAGACCGAATAACTGAGAAGAAACATTTAAAATAAAGGAAAAGTATTTTGGACTATAAATCCATTTTCTCGTTATGGTTATTCAAATAATCTGGTAACCATTTTTATTTTACTCTAAAATCTTCTATTACAAACTGCTTAATTTATGATCATTCAGAGGAAAGCATATAAATTTAAAAACAAATTCTTCAGAACAGGTACAACTTTCTTCTTTAAAAATGAAATAAATAATTTTTCACGTATGATTTGGAAGAAAATGATCTAAAATGAAGCTGAAAGTTTTTCTTTTATATCCTCTAAAATAATTATCTCTAATTTAAGAATAAATAACATTTCTAAGAATCACTTGTGATGCAGTTTATCAATATTTATTAATGAACTTAAATAAATTTATTTACTCTTCTTTTAGCAAAATGCCACTTTTAATTTGAAATTGATGCCAGTAAATGAAGCTGATTAAATATTGAAAGTAGATTAGTTATAATAATATGTATTGCAATTAATTTCTTTCATGGTTTATTTAATAACATAATTTTTAAAAACTTTAATTTGACCTGCTTAGAAACAAGTTGCAATAACAGATAGTGTAAATAATTGAAAAAATTAATTAAACTTAAAAATAACACTTAAAATTATATGATATGTAAAATATTAAAACTCATTTTTAGACAATGGACTAATGAAAATTTGATTAACTTGCATCTAAAGGATTAATTATTAACACACACATTACTTAATATCATTATCCTTTTTTATCGAATCCTTTAAACAAGTCTGTTGAAATACACTTTTCATCGATATAGTACAATTGTTTGATGCCTGATTTTTTCCACAAAGTAGATTTAAGAGTAATTTTTAAGCAATATAATTCATGACGATTATTACTATAACTTTAAATTCATTGTAAATTAATTTGTTTTTTTCCCCATCTATATATATATATATATAAATGGATGTTTCTACACATGAAATCGCATCACTCTAACACCGTTCAACCGATCACTTTGAAAATTGGCATGTATATGCATTTTTTTGTGGAAAAGGTTTTTGTGCTATCCTCTTTGTTCAAATCCCCACCATATGGTGTTACAGCATGCCACCTTCTGCACCGTTCAATCTATCGCCACGTTTCCAATATGGTCCGCACACACAAAAATAATGCCAACTTGACTCTATCGCCTACATTTCGTTATGCTTCTATTGAATCACCATTGTAATGTAAGGAACGACGCTTCTGGCAAATATTAAAACTTTAATATAAAATAAATACAACAAAAAGTGATATTAAAGTATTACACATCCAGATAAAAATTATTTAAAACTATTTTAAGCATTCATTACACAAAATTTGTAACAAGGTGTTACTTTTGCTGTGCAGAGATCAGCTTAGGAAGTTGTTTTCAAAAATTGACCTACAAGAGAGTTACGGGGCATTATAAATTTTAAAAAATTCCTTTTTATCAGCTATTAGATCCCTAAAAATTTAACAAATATGGTTTTTTTGTTCAGCTGAGACATGCAAGAAGTTTATTTTTTTGTTTAATTATTTGCAATTCAATTAAAATTAACTCATTAAAAACTTCTTTATCCTTCAATCTGTATAGTTCACTTTTCAGTACACCCGTGCGAAGAACCAGTATACCAGCTAGTAATTTATAAGAAGCATATACTAAATAATATTCTTATGAATTTAACGCACAATAATTAGTAAAATGTATTATTTTATATTATTTATTTTTAATCTTTCTTTTTTTTTTAATTTTAAACAGATATAAAAAAATTCTTCTAAATTAACTGAACTGAAATGTGTTATTAATAAGCAAATAAAAGCCATACTTGACAGTTGTTTTCTCAATAATGATAACGATCATGACATAAAATAATTTTCCACATTTAATAAGAGTTGTCTTAATTATTTTGTAAAATTTTAGCAGATTATTTAGTGTATAACAAAATTACTTAGGAAAATCACACAAATTTACATATTATTTATTTGCATTACAAGAAAAGAATAATAGATTGAAAAAAAAAATGAAATTTATAAACATCTCATAATGAATAGAAAACATCTTTACATCAATTGCTTTGAGAAATAATTTTATAAAATTAACTTAGTATATATGTTTTTATGATGGGCAATTATGAAGATAAATATATATCATGTTGTCAGGATATTTTTAATAACACTAGTTAATTAATTTAAGAGAAAATCAACTAATTTTAATTAAGTAACAAATAAAAAACGCATTATTTATCTTCATAAGCTGGCAAAAATAAACTGCGTTAAAAATAATTACAAATGTTCAGAAATTAAATATAATTCTTAGGAAATCGTCTGCCATTAAATATTCCCAAGTTCGAATTGCGAATTTATTGTGTTTTGCTCTATGCTATGCGGGTTTTGTTTGCCTCTATTTTAGCAAGTAATTTTGTCAAATAAAATGTTTCAATCTGATAGAAGAACATTTCCTTCGGAGAAAAGCTTTCAAAACTGCTTTCCCAATAAGAATTTTGAAAATTAATTAAAATTGACTAAGTATATAGAGTGTCGACACTTTCTTTTTCGTGTACTTCTTCTCGAATTACTGTTTTGGATTAGCATACCATTCAGCAAGTATAAGTAAGTATAAATATATTAACTAATGTTTCCTGCAAGAAATAACTCTAACCAGTTTAATTTCTTGGAAGAGAAAAAAATAATAGTTTAAGGCTTCTTTTGTATTTTGTTTAATAACATGTCTCAAATTGCAAATGCAGGCATTACTTATGGGAGTTAGCAAGAAGAAAATACACAGAATCTCTTAGACTTTTAATAAAAGTGAGTGCTTTTTAAAGGGGAATACTAAAATGACTTCAGTTTGAGAATCGTCTAATTATTAGGTGATTTGAAGTTTTTTAGTTAGTTTTTTATTAATTATTTAAGATCTCAAACTAGCTCTCTCTTAATATAAAAAAAAACCTTTTATAATAAGAAAGTAATTCTTTATTATAACGGATTTTTTCCATAAAAAATATAAATTTTATTTTAATTAATAAAAGAAAAAATGCAATAAAGACAATACATAATTTCATTTCTATTTGTGGAATGTTTTAGAATGTGTAGTTTATAATGTACAACTTTATATGTAGAATACTACGAGATATAAATGAATTTGAAATTATTGTTATTGTTAATAACCCGAATAAAAATATAGCTTGTTCTATTTATACATTTTTAAATATAAAAAACAATGCAAAAAATGCAAATTTTAAGACAAGCTTACTTATTTTTAAAATTTACTACTATTACGCAAATTTCAGTAATATCATTAATAAATTTAATGATTTCCATAATAAATTGAAAAATTTATCGTTATTACTTAAACTCAATAGTATTTGTCTTTTTTGATGAAATTTGAACTTAACGACATTTCTAATTTAACAACTTAGCTAATGGTGCTCCAAGTTTTTTTTTTTTTAAATCTTTTTTCATAGTGTCATATATTTGCTATTATAGCTATAAAACTAATGATATCCCTTCAATATACATATTTTAATTTCATCTAAGATACTTTTTATGGAACACTTTTATCTCCGAGTTTCGATAGGCTTAATTTTCTATTATAGTTAGATTTTTTATCCGTAATATATTCAAAACTAAGGAATACGTTATTAAAGTTCAATTCGGTTCTGAAAATTACATGCCAATATATCTATTTTTTACATTCAAGTTCTAGTAAACTGGGCTTAAAAATATATCTAAATAAAAATCAATAAGCAAACATTAAGCAACTTTATTATTCTAATCACATATTTCTTCCTTATTTTTATATTTTATTTCATCAATAAGAGAATGTGAATATCGAAAAAAAATGAGCAATTGCCTATTAACGTTGCTCTATAAATCAGCAGGATGGTGACGTACCTCTGTACGGTACGTTCAATATGTTGGTGATGCACCTCTCATTACTTAACCATGGGCAGAAGACGAAGACGATGCTTGAGCTGAAACCCCACACACCTATCTATCACACCCAGACAATGTGAGGACTATAAGCTAAGACAGTTTTAACTTGTATCAGCCCTTCAACACAGCGGGTCTTCAGTGGCACTAGGGCAGTGCTTCTGAAACTTTCAATACTCTGAACCCAATATTCAATCATCATATTCATCGCGCCCCTCTCCATACAATAACATTGTATTGAATTTAACAACACTATATTTTCACACTAAAGCTACAGTACGACTTTAACCTCTTATGTGCCACATACGTATATAAACGTCTGGCTCAGCCAAAGCATTAATCTTCTGGACATGTAAATACGTCTTTCCGAATACGATCTTTTCTGTGCACTGATATCCATAAAATTATTCCTAAGGCTTTGGAATACAATAAAAGGACTTTGACAGTCTTTGCAAAGGATTTACTTATTTCAGAGGATTTTTCTTATTTATTCCTTTTCTCCACCCCTCAAAAAACATCAAAATAGGCACGTCTACGTGGAAAACCGTGGCATTGGGGACCGAACCACGTAATTTTTAATCGGCAGTTAAGGATTTAATTATAAACCATGCAAATCATCAAGATAAGTGTTAATACAAGCCCATGGGGTCATTGGTAATTATCACACTTGTTTTTAACTTACTATTGTTAAATTAATAATAAAATACATTGTACAGTACAGAAACTTTTGTAAGTGTATTATATCAGTGTAAACGAGTATTTTATATTTTATTATGTCAGAAAGTATTTTGCTTGCTTACTATCAGTAAGTTTTAATAATGTTTTGAATAATCACCAGGTTCCAACTTTTCAATATGCTCGCGCCCCTCTTGTAAAGTTATCACGCCCCGGAAAAGGGTGCGCCCCACAGTTTGAGAAACGCTGCACTAGGGCTCAAACTCATGGCATGCTGGTCATGAGTTTGTGACTATGATCAGAAAGAAAATCAGATATCATTTCAGTATAATGCAGCAAATGCAGGAATAATCCGACTTAATAATATTGTAACTCATTTTCTATTAAATTTTTCTATATATACTCTGGCATTCTTACACGCACCAACTTTCTCTCTTATTATTCCAATTTGGGAAACAAAAAGCTTTAATTTAATTTATTAATTTTGTTTTTCCCGTCAAGTACAAGGAAATTTTTCAAAATTGTTTAAATAAATTTTCTGAAAACAAATATGAAATTCATTTTCACGTTTAGAACATAACGGGATTTTTGGAAGCAAGGTAGTGGAGAGTTGGCGAATGTTAGATGTATTGCTTTTTTAAAAAAGAATAAGTATCAAACACCCCATAAATATACGTAGGATTTTTTCCACTCACTACGATTCAAATTACAAGTGATATTTAATCTCGCAAATCAGTCAGTTTATTTCGCTTCGCGTATTTCAATGTCTCTATTAAGCTAATGTGCTTACTTCAAAATAAGGCTTGATTTTGTTTTGCTTCTTAAATCTATGATCTAATTTAATTAAATTGAAACAACTCTCTCTCTAGCTGTGTTTAGTTCTCGTGTTTCACCTGAAATGAAACTATTTACTTAAAATTCAGAAACTGCATTAATTATTTTAAATCTAGATATATTAATAGTAAAAAGGAAAATCTTTCATTCTTAATTATTTCTCGGTTAAAAATTAAAACTTATATATTTACGTCCATTTTACCATTTTATTTATTAAGTTTTTTTCCAATTTAATTAAGAGAAATATTTAAGTGTTTATTATTGTTAGATGAACTAGAATTTTATTGCATTATTCCTGCACACGAAAAAAGAATTTTTAGAATATTTGAAGAACAGATAAAAACGCATATTAATAAATTATTTTCTGGGTTTTTGAAACAATAATTAGATACCTAAAGAAACAAAGAGAGAATAATTTTCTTACAAATATTTATTGTAGTTATTGTCGTGTATGACAAAGTTCAGGGGTTTTAATAAAAAAAAACATAAGGATATAGTCAGATATTGACAAAGGTTTGAATCACTGCCGTGGCAACATCCATGGCACGATCCAAGTAAAGAATGTCCATGCTGCAGTCATTGTCCATTTTAAAAAGGGCACCAACTTTGGAAGGACAGTTAAAAAGGTGCTTGGGAGCCAGTTGCGTGCCTGGGCAGTGCCTGGCATTCCACATATGATCTTGAACTATCGGGCAGATTCTTCATGCCCTTAAAATGCTTTGTCTTTAGTCTAGCTATTGTTGACGTAATTTCTCGGCTATAATTTAATTCTGGCAGTGATATTTTTTTTTCTTGGGTTTGAGCAGAGCATTTGTTTTGCTACTGCGTTTGCATCAAAGACCGTAATAGATGAAGTTAGAGGCTCAATTGTTCTGGCTTCATTGGCAAGGAAATCGGCCATCTCGTTCCCTTCGATGTCAACATGGGCAGGGATCCACTGGAGGGTACTACAAATATTAATTGAAAGGAAAAAAGCATCCATGCACAAATGTTAATATGTCCTTACACTGAGATATTAATAAATTTATGTGCAAAAGAGTTCAACTCTAAAAGTCTATGAGAATATTAACGATATCTGTTTTTTTTTTTTGTTTTAGAAATTATGTCTATAAATTTTCAATGTCTCTTTTTAGCAGTTTCAGTGTTAATGTATGATAAATTTACAGAATTTCGTTTTAGCAACTTTATAAATAGCAATATGGGTGCCCGAATGTATTCCAAACTGTTATTTAACGAGAAATGCTTGACATATTTCTTGAAAAAAAAATTCGAAATTTAGGTTGAGCACATTTATTGACAGAATTCACATGGAAAACAATGTAAAATCCTTTTAGCATCTTTCCTTATATTTTATCATGTAACACAAAATCAGAAACAAAATCGGTATAATGTGTAGGTAACGTTTTGCTATGTGCTTTCTGCATTTTATATGTATACCATAAAACCCTGCGTATAGCACGCACCTATACTTCAAGGCATCATTTTTTTAAAATCTTTATGTACATTCACCGAATAACGCGCACCCCGTTTTTAAGAAAGTAACCTGTCATAGACATTTGTAATACTCTTATGCTATGAAGTCACTTATTTGACGTATTACCAAAAGCTATAGAGAAAATAGTATCCTTTTAGAACTGGACGGACGAAAGTTCATACGGAACTCTGTTTCTTTTAAATAAACAATATTGTGATATAATGTGGAAGTCTAATACTCCTCTCTCTTTATTTTTAAAGCTCTCATTTTTATACCCGGCGTATAACGCACACCCTTAATGTAGGACCTTATTTTTTGTGTTAAAAGTGAGGGGTTAAACGCAGGATTTTATAGTAGTTAAAGTATAATCTGTATCGTATTTACTTGAAATGATGGGAGTGCTATTCCTTTTCACACTGATACTCGATGCAGATGGTTTTTATTTGTAGCATTCAAACTTCACTAATTTTACACAATTTTTAATGATTTATCATGATTTTTCGATTTATTGGTTTAACCTTTTGGTAGCGAGTATGTAATGAAAACAATTACTTCCTTTTTTTTTTTTTTTTAATAACTAATATGCTCTTATAAACTACAACTTTAAAGATGTATCGAATTGGTGCGTTATTTTCACCGTTCATCAGAAAACTGCATTAGATTTCTAAAAATACATCATCGTAATTTTGTCCAGTTCCAACAAAGTGACAATATTACTTTTTTTAGAGTAAATGGAGTATTATTTTGTTTTTAATATCCAAGTTAAAATTTTTCAAATCTCCTTGCTTAGCCTTTATTTCCAAAAGAGTAACCAGTGGAATTAGTTTGATATTTTTTAGCAAAATTTTTGTAATGTATTATGTTATGACATTATACTCTTAGTTGCTTTAATATTTTTAAAAAAAAATAATTTATGTTTAAATTGCAAGAAAACCTCGAAAATCATGTGACTTTTCAACACTTCCAAGCATTGATACACTCTTAAATCTTTAAATGATTGCATACATTTATGTTACACAGATCTTTTTAACACACATACCTATTTTAAGATTTTTCCAGCAAACCATGGATGCATTTTTTTAAACGCTACCTTAAAAATATTAATAATAAAATTCCTAGCTAGAATGTCTTAAACTTTTACGCATTAAATATTTTATGCATATTCTATCTTTTTTGTGATATTATTAATTTAATAATGCTTTACAGAATTATTCATTTCAAATATTGATTAATTTTTTTCGTTACTATTTCATGTAATTAAGGGTATACTTTTACGAGGTATTGCATATTTTTTTCGAAAGAAACAGAAATTGTGTGCCTTAATGCAAACATTACGAAAAGACAAATACAAATCTTAAAAACGTTGATGTTTAAAATTATTTGTTATCAATACAGCTATCTTAGTCTTTTACGCAAACTTTTATGTTTTTTGTTTGTCAGCTTTCATTTGTATTTAAAGTAATAGATTCTTTTTTATTGAGTTGACGTTTCATGATCTGTAATCGATCAGTATTCTAAGGTCACATTCATCTATCATTCTTGCAAGGTGAAAAGACAAGCACGATATCGAATGAACATATAGAATATTGGGATCAATAGAAGTCAGACGACAGTTTGACAAATCATTTATTATAACCTAAATAAAAAATGAACTCTTATACAGCAGGTAGTAAACAGAAACTTGGAACACAAAATAAGAAACGAACGATTTCTTTCATGACTTACTTTGCTATTTTACTCTATCACGGAGTCATACAATGATGAGACGTATAAGAAATACATGACTAATGCGTGTCGTAATTGTCCCAGAATATTTTTGCTCAATAAAACCTTATTCACTCACTTTAATATTAGAAAATAGTTCTTACGAGTACTCATATTAAAACCTAGAAAGTGTAGTTCTAACCGATAAATAGCACTGCGTTTAGCAAATAAAACTAAAAGAAAAAAATTATAGACAGGAAAATTGGACGAGGTGATATGAAGAGTGAGTGTACTTTAATTGATTTGTTTAATTTTTATAAATGAATTCAAAATTAATTTCACTATAACAAAATTTAGAGGGGGGAGTATGAAATAGATATTCTTAAAGACTGCATCTAATTTAGTACATTTTAAGCTTGCAATTAGTAGAATTTTTTAATATTTCATAAATTATAAATAATTATACCAATGTCAGAACAGTCTCTAAGTATTGACTTAAAGGCATCGTTTACAAGATAGGAATAACTTTAAAACAAAATATTAAAACAATTAGCACTAAAATTCATATCCAACATATATATATATATATATATATATGCGCATTATTATATACTGAGAAAACTAATCCTATTAATTAAACATTCAGTTTTCTGAGTTATTACGAAGTACTTTTGATGCAGTAAATTCAAAAGATATTGTTACAGTTTTTTTGTATAATTTATTTATAAAGTTATTTGTTAACAAAATATTATGACTATCAAGGAAAAAAGATTACAAGAGCAATATCAAAATTAAATGAAAAACATTTTTTATTCAATAATTAAGGTGCAAATATTAATTATTTTATACTAGGAAGTAAGTAGGGGCTTGCTAAACGAAACAAAAACATTATAGACACCCATTATATACATCAGTAGAATACCCAATACATAAACTCATAAGGGTGCTCAATTGTCACTTATACATTTGATATAATAATATTTTTCACTTTTAATATCATTAGTGAATATTTTCCATAATGTTATTTCTCTAAGACATTCGAGCAAGTTAATTTACACAATCGATACGATAACCTTTCTATGGCACTTTTAATTTTAGCTATATATACATGTAGCATTTAATACGAAGTTAAGCAGAATAGCTTTTTAGTAACGATTCGGACAAAAAGGTACATATCCACTTCAGTGCCTATCTTAAACAAAACTGTGTAACAATAAAATAAAATAACGTGATTCAAGTACCACAAGTAAAAATAAGAGCAGAGTAACATTTTCTGTCATTAATGTTTAGTGGGGTTTCCCCTCGTTTTGATGACGATTGTACATCTACTAGTCATTGAAAATAATTTTCGAATTCACTCTAGTAATATTTTATGGAACCAGACTTACATAAATACTTCCATTAGCTAGCTCAGTGATCCACGTTTCTTGTTCAACACTTTCCGACGTCTATTTTGATATGTTTTATATCGGTCTTTAATCTGGATTACCACCAGACCGTGGAAAGATTTGCTATAGTCATGCCGCGACTTCTTTTATGAACGTAAGTGGGAAATGTACATAAAAGTAAAGAACAAAAATGCAACAAAATATGCAATATTATTGAAGCATATTGCTCATGCATGTTATGCTTAAGGCTTTGACTTTATAGAACACTGACTATGACTGCATTTATCGTTTTTACTCCCTTGAGAAAAAGAAAATTGTCGTTCTTGCTACCACAAACTGCATCCCCACTACAATTCTTCAAGCGTAAGTAGCGCATAAATAACGAAGAAATTTTGTTCTGTATGGTGCCAAATGCCCAGTTTCTATGCTTCAAATGCGTTCCTTTTATTATTTATTTTTAAATCATTTAACACATTTAATTTAAACTAAATTAAAATAAATAATAATAAAATAATTAAAAATTATAAATTTGTCTTTCCAATCTTTATTTATCCCTGGTTCACAATAATGACTATAAAATTAATATTTGGCCCTTGCGCTTAACTTTTTATTTCTATAAGATATAATGTGACTATTATCACCCCGCGTTTCAACATTTTGTATTTTTGAAAACTGAAACACATTTCAGAGTGGGAAAAAATCGCTACATCTCTACCCCAGACATCAGAGTTGCGTACTTTTCTTCTAATATTTGCACTAACATTTCCCCTCTCCAAATTTCTAACATACTTCTTCAATGTTTAAAAAAAAAGAATGGCTCTCTGCAAATGCTAGCCTATTGAAGGCACAGACCATTAAGTGTTTCCTTGTTCCTTTTCCAAAGAATTTCACCTATCTTATAACAAAATAATATACTAATATTTAAATTTCTATTATTATTAAACATATTCTACAGAAGAAAATTTCAAATTGTATTTAAAATAGTTTATGATCTTTACACCTAGGTCTTACATACTTTTTAACATAACTTTCTCGAATTGACTTTGAAACTTTCTTTATCGTAATGTACTCTGCATCTATGAACAAATCCCTTGGTATATAAGAAACCCAATATAGTTAAACACAAAACTAAACCCAATCAGGACTAAATTCTTCATTGGTTCAACAAATACCTTTAAGCCAAATGCATCATTGAAATCTAATTATCTAAAAATATAAGAGCGTTCCATTGTTTATCAATCCATTTTGCATATTGTTTTGTCTTATTTGGTCAATAGGTTTTTATTTATGCAATAAGACAATGTGACATTTAATTAATTATTTTGAATTAAAATACTTACAAAAACAGTACATTAAAGTACATTATTGATGCAGTCCCTAGATTCAATTATATTATTTTTCTGCGTCTGCGGAACAGATAAACTTTGAATTGTTTAATGATGCTGATTTCTTTCAATGGTCCAATTTGGCTTTTTGCGCCAGTTTTGGGAAATGTAGTCAGCAAACGAAACACACGCTAATTAGTTGTAAACAATTCTAACAGATATCACACATGAAAAAAATCATTTGGTAGACAATGGCAATGTAATTTTTTTCTTATTCAGTTTTGATTATATAAAAGAAGCTGACTTATAATATCCTAAGATGTATACATGATAATCTTTTCTTGGCGTGGCACATTCATAGACCTCAAGGGCTGATGGCAACTCACTGGCAACATCTCATGCAGTAATTTTTAACATTTCATCTGGGAGCTGATGCAGTTATTCATGTGAGGGCAAAATCATTCAATTCTTTGAAAACTCTTTAGGGAGTTTTTGTACACATGCAAATGAATTCTTTATATATATGTCTATATTAATATTTATATTTTCGACTAACTTATTTAATGATTGAGAGTCTAACATACGAGTTCAAATAAATAACTTATTACAAAGTCCTTCCAACAGAGCCTGTTCTTTTCAGATTGTTGCTCCGTTTATCTAATAAGATTATTTTGTTTCATATTTTCTTTTATTATTATTTCTTATGTTTTATTGTAAAAATCAAATTTTTCCATTATGATAGGTTGTTTTTGTAAACATATAAAGTGTTATTACGGTAAATTGTATTTCTGTAGAATAGTTCCTACAAGGGGAATTAATATGCAAACGTTTTACATCACATTGCTAATAAATGTTACAGAAGAACTCATCTTTTAGTAAAATTTTTTAATTAGTTATTAATTTTCATTTTCCTTGAGATAACGAAAATTTGTAAATATATAATGTAAATGAAAGGTAATAATAATAGCATCCGTGTACACATTTCGCACCAATTTATGAATTTATGTGTGTGTCATATCTACCTATAAAAAACAAGTATTTTTTAAAAATATAAGTCAATTCCTACTTAGATCAGCAAAGAAAATTTTTATTTTAACTACATTTTATTAAAAAGTTACAATTAGTATATATATATATATATATATATATATATATATGACAAAATCACAACATTAAGAGGTAATTACTTTTCATTAATTATCATTAAAGTATAGTATTGTCATCCAAAACAATGGTGTATATAAAATTTCACTTCAACTGTATGCTTTAAAACGTGAGAAAAAAACCTTTTCAAGTTTTGACACAAGTTGGCAAAATAGTTGCTACGTCGCCAAGAATGATGCCAACGTGGCTGTGTTTGTAATTCTTTAAACAATTAGTTTTAATCGATTAATTTCTATTAATCATAATTAAATTACTGTATTGTCATCCAAAATAATCATGGATATAAAATTTCAGCTCAATTGAGCGCTTTAAAATGTATTTTATTAACGATTGAAAATTCCACCAAGATAAATAAATAAATAAATATATAGAGTGTGTGAGCTAGTAGTAGGAATTGAATAAAAAGAGAAGATGTATGGGAAAGTTGAACAACAAAATACCGAACCATGAAAATCTGATCACAAAGGAAAATATTTTATCTTTTGCGTCAAGCTTAAGAAAAAATTACTTACAAAAGCCAAAAAAATTAAATAAAATCCAATATATATTAAATACTTTACTTTGCTAGCCATCCATATAAAAATAGGGTACAAAAAGCATTTCCGTGATGTATTGTCCAGACATATTGCTCTTCCGCGATGAGAAATATACGCTTATTAAAAGTAGAGAAAAATACTTACTTCTTGTCGAAAGAATAGATTTTGAAAAACAAAAAGAAAGAAAACCATTGAAAAAAATGTATGAAGGAAGTAAATACAAAAATAAACTTTGACCACACAATGGCAAAACCTTAGGGAGATCCCAGCAGATGTTAGCGATATATGAAATACTGTCACACCCTTATTCCACCCTTTCTTACACCTTTCTTTAAGTGACAGAATGAAAAATGGATTTTATTTCTTCCCCTGAGATCAAAGAAGGTAAATGCTTGCTTCTAATGAAGGAAACCATAAAAGGAATAAAAATAGTAAAGTATTAGGAGCATCTCGTTGTCGAGTATGGATTTTTTTTTACGGTGGGTTTTTGTGTAAAAACTTTTACTTCTCTTGATAAGACGTTTTTCTGGATTAGAATATTAAAAACTGTAATTTAGGGTATGTGAATTGAAGCATATGAAAGGAGAACGATACAAGTTAAATAAAAGTAATAAATTATAAGTACAGTTTTAGTTCTTTATGTTTCTTTGGAAATACTACGTCAAATAAAAAATAAATATTTCACAAAAAGTGTGTGTGATGGTGGTTGGGGGGGAATCGGGAAAACATTTTTTTTTTTTTTTGTATTTTATACTTTACCATCACTTTTTAGATATTTCAAGTTTTTTCCCCCTCTTTCGGAATCAAAATATTAGGAACATAAAATTCTCATTTTGGCATTTTTTTTAAAAAAAATAATCCTTATTAAAGGAGAAATTGTTGCAAATTAAAACATCTTATACTATAAAAAATGTCTTAGATATTATTTCTTATTGTCATTGATGAGAGTTTTAAATATTCTGATTAAATTATTTATTTATTTATTTATTATTTTTTTAAATTCTTACAAAGTTTAACGATTGACTTGTTCATGGTGTACCTTCTTTTCATGTTGGTTGACTCTGATTCCTGGGGAGGAAGGTTTCAAAAGCAGCATGAAAGTTTATCATTGAATTAAGCTCGAAAGGATGATATTTAATCAATGTGAACAATTTGCATTTTATTAAACTAAGCACTAGAGATGGGTATTAAATATACAGAGAAGACAAGCTTA
>BMAV01018803.1:119600-143794 GCA_019973955.1 Trichonephila inaurata madagascariensis
TGCTCGCGTCTCTTTGGTCGGATTATCACTCCCCTCTAGGAGGCCGCACCCCACAGTTTCAGAAACGCTGGACTAATCCATAAAAACTGTTATAAATAAACGTAAAATAAAAAGCAATTTTTTTTCTTACAAACCTTATAAAATGATTTTATTGTCATTACTTCAGTTCATAATAAACAACAGATGTAAAGTTGAGTTAATAATGCAATCATGAAATCATTTGAAAGAATGTTAATACATAACCTGAAATCAATATTGTGTTTTTTGTTTAACTTAAAATATCTTTAATACAAAATAAACATACAATTTAAATTAAAAACATTTACTAATATAATATAAGTTTTAGTTACATTGAGAACCATTTTTTTCCCTTATGTATGGCAAACTTGAAGATGCCAATCATCGCCAGGTTATCTCCTCAACACAATCAGTAATCTTCAGTATCACCTCATTCAACAATCAGTATTTTTTCCACAAAGAAGAATCAGGCACCTTGGCAGTACTTGTTCCGATATGCCCGTTGGTTTAATTTTGTTTGTCTAGATATTTTTTTGTTGAATTTTAACCAGTTTGTAATGTTTTCTCAAAGTTAAATATTTTAATAAAAGTTAACTTTGCTCTTTAAAATGGCATTTAGTATTTATTCGAGTCAGAATTCACTGGTGACTAAATACGTAAAATCTGTAAGATAATTACACTTATAAGAATATATGTCCATATATTTGTATACATATATGGACATACATACGTAAATTTAAATATTGCTGAGTTCATTGTTCTTGAAAGCGCAAACAATTTTTTACCAACACACAAGCATTTCTTTAATTGAATTTATTGATGTATTTCATTTGTAGGCATCATATTGAAATGTTTTTCCCTTAAATTGTAGAAGCAACTAACGCCAATTTGTTTTGAATAATTCCAGTGATTAATACAAATAAAGTGGTTTTATATATATATAAATTATAATGTTTTTTATAAGTACAAAAAGCACATTTCAGTTTTTCCACAGAAATATATTTTAATCTTACCCATGATTTCCATATTGTTAAGCCTTTTCAAATGTTTTAAAAAAGGAATAGATCCTGCCTGGATTCATGCAAGGGTTATTTGTCAGCAAAATAGTTTATGCATTCTTCTGTTTGTACTAGGATTCTAGGAAAAATACCATGTATCTTTCCAATAATCTGAAGTAAACAAAAATATATGCATTTGGGTAAGGAGAAAAGCTTGGTAAAAATGTCTCGGATTATGAATGTTATCGAAGATAAGCGATTGCTTATGATATTTCCCATATAAACATGGTATTTATTGCGATTAAAATAATTCTGTTAATACAACTATGTGCCTTTTGCTTTTATGTAGTGGTGTTTGTGGAGAATTAAACTTTCTACTTCAAAATAATCCCTATAAATGTAATTGCTAGTGTCAAATATAATGGCAAATTTACAACAGATGTTAAAATGTAATCTCCTATAAGTAGTATTTGCTAATAGCTTCAGAAATAACTATTTTTATTGAAGAAATATATTCGAAATATTCACACAAAAAATGTCTATTTCTTTTTTTCTAGTAATCCTTTCATAGGTGTGGATGGTAAGCATTTCATGGTAGGTCAATACGATTTTGCCGTTTCAAAAAAGTATTCTTCAACAATACTTGAATAAACAAACAGTCGCCGCTCTATATATGAACTCTTCTATTTCCAACTCAGTCAATGCTACCGATACAAAATACATTGCTGCGATTGTTCCCTACACCTTCTTTGTAAGCAACAATTCCTAGGGTTTTCTATAGGTTCTTTTAGAAATATACCCAGCATGGAATCTCTTATAAAGGAGAACCTGGCCAACTGCCAAGAAGAATGAGAGTAAAAAATATGCGCATATCAAAAGATTTGTGAATCCAAACATATATGATATATAGCCTCTCTTAGAATTGAGAGAAAAGAAGAAAAAACCATCATCGTATGAGGGAAATCGAGCATAAAGAGTTACATTCTTTATTTGCAATAAACAAAACAAGTTTTAAAAAATTAAAGAATTCCGAACCACGAAAAACAAAAACATAAATAGCGATTTGGGGTCCCATCATAATGTTTCTTTATGTTTATTTTTTGTACACATTCTCTTTTTTCCTTCTGTTTTTCATGTTTGAGGTTTTAAAAGAAAATGTATGCCTAAAGAAACTAAAGAATATGCATACACCACGGTTAAGATTTGTCATCTCGAATGCCAGAAGCAGCTTTTTGAAATTGGAATCTTACTTACTCTACCCAGAATCGTGTTTCTTTTAAATTTATGATGTGCTTATATCTGTCTCGTATATGTTCAGGGAAGAATATTCCAAGCCTCTCGACTATTTGGAATGGAACATTCTCAAAACAATTTTTTTTTTTTTTTTTTAGTAAAGTTCAGCTTACCATATACGCTTGACTAAATGAGAAATAAAATCAAACGTATTTCTTTGAATTTTATTTACTTTCTTTGAGAACATAAACCATATTTCTTTTTTAATATAAAGCATCAATAATGTATAATATATCTTTTAAGACATTTATTGCTGAAATTTTATTTATTTGAGATTATTTTTCAGCCTTAAATCTATTACGTAACAAAAATGAATAATGTAAAAAGTCCACGAGTTTTTTTGTTATATATATATATATATCATTTTTCAGTTAAAAAAAATAAATTTATTATTCAATTTGTTTCTTAATAAATATTAGTTTCCCGTTCATAATATTTGAATAATATAAGATATGATTTTAAAATTACCGATTTGGATAAATAATAAGCCACATGCAGAACGAGAAAAAATTTTCATTTAAAAATAATGGGGTTTCTTTTTGTACTTATTTATAAGATTCTTATTCAAATTGTTTCAAAACATATAATTATTTCTTGAGTATATATGTATAATATCCCATGATTTGGAAATTGTTTTCATTTAAAATAATGAGTTAGTCTTCATCGTAAATAATTAATGTTAAATATAAAACATTGGATATATGAATAATATTTCTTTTCAACGTTATTTGTTTTCTTAAGTATGAGAACAAGCAATGTGTGCGTTGTAGATATGGGCAGTTCTTGTTATTTATTAACTTAGTGAAATCCTTTTCTTTGCAAAGCAGCTGCATTTAAAGACTCAACCTGCTGGCCGTGGGGTTTTGACCTTTCTAGAACAGTTGCTGATGATAAGTGGACTCGCGGAAGGATATAACTATGTGGATATTTAATCATATGCAAAGTGTTGAAAGCATGGGCAGTTAAAATTGAATTTTGGGACTAACATATCCAAATCGATAATATTTTTGGAAGTCTGGTGTGTATTAATCTTTATGTATAAAAAGTCAAGCATTTTAACTGAAATACTTATTGATTTTTCAAAGAATTGCAAGTAAATTTATCAAACGTAATTCCTGTATTTAGCGTGAAAAGATTATGATATATATGCTAGTGTTAATACAATTTATATAAAGATTGATTTTTGGCCTCGAGTAACATCAACATAGGTTTTTGTGATGTGTTCTGCTTGTTGAAAAAAATATTCTTATAATACCTAACCGTTATCCCCAATTCTGTTACGAAAAATTCGTTTATATTTATATTATAATTTTCTAATAATTTTGAAATACAGCAACATCAACATAGATTTTTATGATGTGTTCTGCTTGTTGAAAAAAGTATTCTTATAATACTTAGGTATTCTTCCCAATTCTATTACGAAATTCTTTTATATTATAAATTTCAAATATTTTTAAAATACAGCAACATATATCAATATACATTTTTATGATGTGTTCTGCTTGTTGAAAAAATTATTCTTATAATACCTAGGCATTCTCCCCAATTCTATTATGAAATTAGTTTATACTTATATTATAGTTTTCTAATATTTTTAAAATCAATAATAAAAGGGAAAACAAGAAATTAATATTATATCATTTTTATAAAACGTTTGTGTGTGTAGAAAGGAATAAAGAGAAAGAAAAAGATAAACAGTTTTAACTTCAAATACTATAACCTTATATTTATTTTATTTTTCCTTGAAATTAGTATACAGGAGTTTTGTGAAGCAGTATTTAGATTTTCATTTCAATCCATGTTATAATATTCAAAGAAATTTTTAGCTAATACTTCTAAGTGGGGAATATTTCGACTTAGAAACGACTGCAACCAGAAATTAAGTGCCTACAGGAATAAAGTTCGTTTGTAAACAGAAACTCCTTTTTAGGAGAATCCTTTGTAACCAGAGTTTCCTTTTTATGGGTATTGCTCAGTAACTCGTAATTCCTCTTTAGAGATATTCCTTTGTAACCAGAATTTTGTAAGGGTAAAGTGCACTTTTCTGGATTACCTACAAGATTGATATTTGTCCAATATTCATATTACATCTTTTCAAAGAAATCTTCTCATATAATAGCTTTGATGTAATCACTTTCACTATATCACTACTTAT
Organism: Trichonephila inaurata madagascariensis; assembly: GCA_019973955.1. Lineage (NCBI taxonomy): Eukaryota > Metazoa > Arthropoda > Arachnida > Araneae > Nephilidae > Trichonephila > Trichonephila inaurata. Next base: position 124,065 of record BMAV01018803.1, read on the forward strand.
GATTTTCCAGTGGTAGTAATTTAGTACAATAAAGGGGTTTTACGTATGTTTATAACAGTTTTGAAAAACTTTTGTAAGTTTTCATACATCTTGCAATTGTGTATCAATAACTTTAAGAGTAATGAATTATTAAACAAATAAACAAAAAAAATTGCAAAAAAAAAAAAAAAAAAAAGTCCGCGCAAGGTTTTTTAAAAGGGAGTAAACGATTTCAATCTTCTTACATCGAGTTGAAATTTTAGAGCTTGAGGTAATCGAATTTAAAAAGAAATATTTCCATGACAGATTATGTTTATTGTATAATAATAGTGCTTTATTTAAAAAAATAAGCTAATTTACATAAGAAAATATAAGCAACAATTGAATTTAAAAAAAATTCAAACTATTAAATATTTTTTTATGAAATCATATTTGTATTACTATAGAGACAAGCAAAAATATTCAAAAAAAATTTATTAGTTGACACACTTGAAGTAAATAAAGTTAACCTCAATTAAGCGTGTTGAACTTGCTTATCTATAAACTTATATATATAAACTTATCTCAAAGAAATGTCTAATATCTATAAACTTATCTCAATGAAAAATTTTAAGCTTATGAACTTTTTCGATAATGTGTCTAAGAAGGACATTTAGTAAATTAACAATAAAAATAATAAATAAAATAAAATGTTGGCAGGTGCTCACTTTATTTAAAAGCGATGGACTTTTTAAAGTATTCTTTAGATATGAGATTTAGAATAACCAAAAGAGGCTCAAATAATTATATTCTCAAAGTGTAAATGTTATTCAAAATTCATTATATGTTTACAACACTTCAATATTTTGCCCTCTGTTTAGTAACATCATGTCTTCCTTATTTTCATTTAATTAGATATGTATAGGTACGACAAAAACAACAAAATAAGTAGCATAAAAAATATCCATGAAAGCAAAATTCTTATTAAAAGGAGTTTATACATTTCGTTGGTAAAATTTTATTCGTCATTATTTGTTTTTATAGTTCACAGTTCTACTAACTGCAATCTTTTCCTGATATTTTATAGCTCTCTTGATAAGGAAATATTATATTTTCGTGTTATTTCAAGATACACACAAGAAATTTTATTAGCCCTGAAAAAAAGTAAAAAGTATCTACTAATATATTTTATAGAATTAAGTATTAGATAATTGAAATAAATAACATGATTTGTATGTTATACAAATTGATAGTAAAAATAAATATTTACAGTTAAAAATATTTGAAACAGCATTATAAATAAAAATATAACCAGATATGATATTGGTAATAAAAACAATTCGCTTAATTTAAAGAACTGTTTATCTTCATAGAAACATTTTAATAAGCAAACGTGAAAAACATATAGGGTCACATATAAAAATTTAATTCTTATGGATTGCATTTAAATTTAATAAAGTGAAACGTATATGTTTTGTTACGTTAATTTAAGTTGATGTCTTAAAATAATTTTAAACACATTGCAAATATTGGATTATCAACTCTAAAAATTTTACCAAAAGTGGTGATAAATGAAGAATATGAAATGGGACAGTTTCACTAATTGTATTTCAGATTAAATGGGTTCTTTTTAATAAATTTTTTTTTATATGTATATAACTTTCAATTCTTAAAAATTTGTTTTTAACGAAAATGAATATGTTTTTCACTGATAATTTCTTCTCATACCCTGAGCTGAAGAATAAAAATTTTCTAAACTAAATGTAAAAAATGCGCTCGTGTATATTATTGTTATTTTTCAATTGGTAGATTTAACGTAATCAAAGTTGAAACAAAGTAGTTTTCATTTTTTTTTAGTTTTGTAAATCTTTTAAATTCATTTTACCGTTGTTTACTGCTTTTATAATAACTATAATCGAAATATTTTCCTTCTCAGGAATTAAAACTGTAATCCAAGAAGTAAACAACATTCTAAAAATTGCTTTGGAATTAAACATAAGAATGCCTGCGGAGTAAAATTAAAGTTAAATAAGTAAATTATAATTTAGTTTCACTTATTTTATAATATATAATCTTATTTGGGAGTTTCCGTTCTGTTTGCCTACATGTCTGAATAAACTTCAGTGGTAAACACTAGCTGTTCGAGAATAAGATGCAAATAATATAGTTTTTCTTTTATTCAGACACAAAATTGTAGAAAACAATTATGGTTGAGTGGTTTTAAAAGAAAAACTACTTTGAATTCGAAAGAAGGAGAAAATGGCAACGAGAGAAATAGGAATTCTCTATGAAAACCACGGGAGAAATTTTAAGTGAATCTGGTATTGAATTCTTTTTCTACTTTGTGGCCTAAAATATTTCCTTAGGATCTATTTTACTAACTTATACGAATAGAACCTTTAATGTCCTAGACCGATGTGGCAGATTCAATTTTGCCTTGTGCATATGCAAAGTATTTGGAATGAAAATTCCTTTTTTCGTTTTTCGTCGGAAAAAAGAACAATTTCCAAAATCTCGAGAACAAATTTGATACGTTTCTTTCAAAGATTCAAGAGGGGAAAAAAAGGTAAATCAATAAATCATAAATTGTTTACAAACTATCCAGAATTTCCAATAACATATTTCTCTTCAACTGTCATGTTCAGTTCCTACTTCATATTCTTCGATTTCTTCAGTCAACCTCTTTTGTTTTTAGAAGAATATTGGCTTAAGATAACTAATGTTTTTAAGTATTTATTTTCTAGGCATCTCACTTTTTTGGAATACTTTTTGGAATTCTGATAAATATTTTTGAAGGGGAAATTCTGCTTTGCTTCATTTGTCATCATAATAACATAATCTAAATGTTTATTTTAAAGTGAGTATACAGGGTTCTTCAAAATTCCCTGCAGGATTTTGAAGCGCTATAGTAAAAGCAATAAAACGAATGCATAAAAAAAAGAAAATTTTGAAGGTGATAAACCATTTCACAAGTTCTGTAAATATAGCCTTACATGTGTTCTATGTGTTACACGGCTTTCATCAAAAATACAGTCCATTTCCTGCCACACTCTACATCAGGGGTGGCCAACCCAAATGACCTCGCGGGCCACTTCGGAAGAACTTTACAATCCCTCGGGCAGCATATAAAAATATATATCTTTATATTATATTTGGATCCATTAAAAATATTTGTTGCAGTGAAAATTTAAAACAGACTGATATATTGTTATTGTCTTCATTTTGTTTTCATGTGTACAAACATAGATAATATAATAATAATAATAATCCAATGATCAAATAATGTTTAATATATTTAATTATTGAGATATGTTTCTCAATTTTTTCACTTAATTTTTTGCAAGTCGATCTCAATGCATGTGTATTTGCGTATCGCACTTGGTATTGCAGATCTTCGTGCGTTAAGTTTGAGCACGATTTATGTTTGATAAATTTCAGTTTAGAAAAAAGAAGTGATTCGCAGTAACAGAAGCAACGTAATAAAATAATAACAGTTATGGGATTTATTTTTTTCAAAAAAAAAAAAAAAAATCTTTTAAGAAAAATATTTTACAAAATAGTCGAATTTTGTAAAGTTGTAAAGAATATATATAGAGTGGGCCGTGGGTTGGTAACCCCTACTCTACATGATAATATCAACTTTGTTGACAGTACTTGATATTTTTTTCTTTGTTATCCAAACATTTGGTATTATGCATAACACCAGGTTTTATGAGCCCCCTTTACCACGTGATGTAGCAGATCTTCATGAAAGGATAACACGTGTTACAATAGCAATAGTACCGTATTTAGTAAAACGTAGCAGAAAATGGACTATCGCAATTATGTGTATGACATGTAAACCAATTGTTGTCGCCGCGGTAGCCTAGTGGTCAAGGTAATGGACTCGTGGCCGGTGTGTTATGAGTTCGAAACTAGTGCCACTGAAGACCCATCATGTAGGGGAACGATGCACGTTAAAACTGTCAAAGCTCAAATGTCTTCCCATTTGTGTGATGTGGTAGTTAGGAGAGGGGGTGCCCCATCAGGTGTCGTCCTCGTCACTTAGCAAAAGTTCAAAATTATGTGGTCCGTCGCCAAAAGCCCTCGTTCAGCTGAACAGTGCGGTGTTAAAATTCACTCATTTATTCATTCTTGTATTTGTACATACCTTCCATTTTCATACCTGTAAGGTATAAAAATGAAATGTTTTTGTATTCTCTCAAATGTGTTCTATTTTGGCGTATTCGTTTTAATTTTCTTTTTTACTCTATAACGCTTTGAATCCCCGGAGAAAATTATGAATAAATTATAATCTTTTTAGCTATCGTAGTGATACATTATATAGTTTAGCTTTTTAAACATCCCGTTACATAATTTGAAATAAAAATATTCTTACAATTTCAAGCTTTTCTCATTAAACCCCAGTAAAAGGTATATAATCATGAAGCAGATTTGCTTATTAAACTCTCATATTCTAAGGAAAATTATTATTATTATTATTATTTGTACTTCTCAAAGTATTTTTACTTCAATTTTTTTTTTACTACGCTTAATATGCATTCATTAAATTCAATGTTGAGGAATTTTAATCTCTTTTCTTAATATCCGAAACCAGTGGAGCTCAAATGATCAGGAATTTTAATATTTGTACTTAATTACTATGGCCAAGTTTAATTTAAAGAATAAAACTTCTATCGGTTTTCATTTCGAACGAAAATTAGGAGGCTTGGCATATTTCAGTCCAAATGATTTCAAAAACTAATTAAACGAAATTTTTAGAAGAAATATTTAGAGAAATAGTTCTATCGAGATAAATAGAAACTCATGAATAAATTTGCGGAAGCATTCATTAGAAAGTATGATTTCGTAATTTAAACATTTTGGCGTAAAAAAGTCTTGTTCTGTTTTTGCAAACATGATTTTGCTTGGGAAGCATACTTGTGGAATTAATAACAATGTTAGACAAATAATAAAGTTATTATTATTTTTTTAATTGTTAATTATGAAGTTCCTTTCTTAAATATTCTGCTAAATGAGTCTTGTATTTTTGTTTGTGCAGAAGTGCATAACTGGATAAATACGGTTATGTTTAAAGTGATACTAAAACCATTTTCTTAAAATATAGATATACTTAATACTAATTATTAAGCTTCAGAATGCATAATTATGACTCCACAATACTGGATAATGTATTAATACCAGACATTATTAAAAACTGTAAGTATGCATTATGTTGTCAGGTGTAGTTAATGCATAACACAAAAAAATGGGACTTTGGAATTCTTTTAGAGACTTAAACCAATTGTATTCTATTCCTTTGACACAGTGAAAGAAATCCGAAGTAAAATAATAAAAATTCTATAAAGTAGCATCCGTTTGTTATTGACGTTTTCCTCGCTGTGAAAAAAAAATGCAAATTCTAAACTTAAAGATTGCAAAAAAAGGAAGTCATTGCAGTTTTCACAATAACGTATTCTATTGATCGTAACCCCTCATTATTCTCACTCGTAACCTTTAATTTTCATAGAATTTTCTTCTTCTTATCGATTCAGGAAGTACTTCGTCAATATTTCTCTCCTTTCTTTGTCAAGAAAATTGTTTTGAATCATATCTCAGAAGAAAAAAAAATAATTTATGTAAAAAATATTCAAATACATTGAGATTGATAAAAATGTTTTGCGTTCTAAATATAAATAGCTCAATAATTTGATCCAAGACCTCAGCTTTCCTATGCAGGATCGTGTTTTTTGCCCTCGTTGTTGTTTATTTTATTTTATTTTTAACTAGATCGCTATTACAAGGATTTTGCCGGATTGAATTTCATTTGATTGAAGAGGAGAGAAGATATTGATTAAACCTTAGTAAGAATACTGTAAACAAGTTATTTGCTGCTGTATATGATTATCGATAGTCAAATATTTTAAAATAAAATTATATGTGAATAAAAATATGAGATAGAATTCAAACTAAAATTTCTTTAGTTTGATCCATTTTCTAACTTATTTTCTTTTCTAATAATCAAATTAATCAGTTAGAAAATTGTCATACATGCGATGAAATATGTTTAACGCGAAAACGCTTAAGACGAAGTAGCGGTTAACTCGAAATAATATGACTTTCACAACAAACGACTATGTATTTTCATGCATTGTTTTTCACTTAAAACGAAATGTGAAAATCGCTTAACACGAAAATATTTCCCTTCTGGGAATGAACAAAAGACTAGTCACATAGGAGAGATTTAAGACGGTTGTGAGAAATATGAAAGAGAAGATGGTTCCATATGTTTCATAGAAAGAAGGTAAACTTTGCTTTCTAATATCCTCGGAATAGTCTGTGACACGAGCCAATCTTGTTTTTCTTAACTACTTTCTCTCCTCCACCCCACTACACATATGCCACACAAAAACATCTAATCTCTCTTCAGTTAATTTTGGAATTCAGTGACGAGTGCTTCGCAATGTGAGTAAAAATCAGTGAGTTTGAATCGCCTTCTTTTTTCTATTTTAGAAATTTTTTTTTACAAGAACCATGGCAAAGAGATCGGGGGAAAAGCAAACTAATCTTTCGTTTGAAATGACGATGGAGCTTCTTAAGGGTATGGACCAAAAATAGAAGACAAATCGGAAATCTGTAAAGATTTCCGTATTGTAGTAATGTCGACTAATTTTGCATAATGTAGACTAACTCTACATTATGAAAAATGAAATGAATAACAAAATGGACGACATCGGACATATTTCTTGACTGATTGATGCTAAAAATCGTAATGCAGAGAAAAATATTAAATTATTTTACAAAAAACTCAATAAATGCTTTTTTTTAAACCTTGAAAGTTTTTTCATTTTTTAAATTTTCTTTTCTTGTAAAGGTTTTCGATTCATTGCTTTTTATTGAATACAAGCATTTACATATATCTATGTAAATAAAATGTACTCTAATAAAAGGAATTTTCTGATATATATATATATATATATATATATATATATTAATATCCTTTAACTTGAAATTCTTTCAACGTGAAAAAATATTTCAGTCCCTTCAGTTTTGTGTTAAGGTATCCGAATACGTTCGATACCGTGATTTTGTAAAAACGCATAAATGGATAATTTTCATGATATTTAGTGTCACTTAGATTAGAATACATGTATATAATTGTTATAAGGACATTTTGACAAAAAAAAAATATTTAAATACAATATTTTGGCATAAAATTAATTTTGAATAATTTTTTTTTCAAAATGTTCCCCTTTCGTGAAAAATGCTTCTATTATAATAATATCTTGTCTGTATATAGCTCAGATCGTTCTACAGAAGCTCAACTAGAATTTTTGAAATATATAACTTAGAAGTGGGTTTATCCATATTTTACGACAACAGAGGGGAGAAATTTTAAGAAAAAAATGGCGATAATTATTTCAATGGGTTCTGAAATTAATGCGAATTTTTTTTAAAAATCATGGTTGAGCCTCTTTACAGAGGTCTAAGCCATATACAGACAAAATAGTCTTATAATAGAAGCATTTTTAACTAAAGGAGAACATTTTGAAAAAAGGTTATTCTAAGTTAATTTTTTGCCAAAATATTGTATTTAAATACTTTTTTTTATCAAAATGTTCTTAAAACAATTTTATACATGTAGCCTAATCAAAGTGACACTAAATATTATGAAAATTATCCATTTATGCGCTTTTTTAAAATCACGGTTCCGAACGTAGTCGGATACCTTAAACGATTTTCACTCTGCATATATGTATGAATAAATAAATTTAATTGCTTTATGTGAGACCTGAAAGAAAATCTGGATGGATGTGTCTTTAGACTTGATATGACTAGAATTAAAAGAATGTCATTCAAACTCAAGTCAGAAAAAATAACATTAAGTTCGAATCAACTCTCCTATAACTTAAAAGATGTGTATGTATGTGTGCAAACCATAATAAAAATAATAAGAATTTAAAAAAATAAATTAAAGATTAATTAAAATAAAAGTAAATTCTTTAATGAAGCATCCGCATAGCTTAAATTCTTATAAAGAAGATACACCGATTGCAGAAACATATATAACTACTCTTTCAGAAAAATTTCTTCAGAATTTGATGTTTTATATTTCATAACATTGATGAGGCAGTCCTTTGAAAGGTAAATCTGGTTTATTGAACATTTAACATATAGCTTTCCAACATAGCAAGAAGCAGACAAGAAGACACAAAACACAGACACTGCAGTAGATTAATACATCATGAGGACAGACAAATAGCAAGAGAGGTAGAAACAAAGAACTCTCTCTTTTTATATTGAACGGTGAAGGTCGCGTGACTTTACCTACCATTGGTCAGAAACAACAGCACCCACCAGTTTCTGACTCTATCTTACTATTCAATTATGATTAATATTCCGACAATGCAGGCAAGTTGAAATAATTAAATGCGAGTCCTAAAAAATTACGTCACTAAAAAGGATATTAGAGGGAATTATTACATATATATATATATATATATCAGGCCCCTAGGCCTGCTGGTAAAATAAGGAGGGCATCATCTCTATAATAACGTCTTTATTTTGCTTCAATCACATAAAATCCAACGTGGTGGCCCTTTGGCGCGCAACCGAGTAGAACAATAGACAACAATTCGGTGAGGAGTCACCAGCTAAGTCTTTTCGAGTATGGAATTCTCCTTCGTCAGTGCTCTCGCTCCACCTTTAAATAGTCTTATTTACATACAAATCTTTACGCGATGGTAAGGAATTCGCTCTATTTTCATTTATTACTTACTTAATTTTGAAGCTAAGCTTTTCAAGCCTGACACACACATATATATATATATATATATATATATTTGTAATAATTCCCTCCCATATAATATATATATATATATATATATATATAATTGCGATAAGAAAATTTTATTCATTTGTAATTAATTAAAGTAAATTTGACATGACAACCAATATACCAATATACCTATTAGCTCACAGTTTTAAATGCACCAAAAACCCCTTCATATATTTTATTTTTCCTCGAGTATTCAGTTTATGTTTACAAATCTCAAAAAATAAAAGAATGTTGTCCAAAACGTCAAGAATCTGACAATGTCCACCTATACGAAATTCTTTTCCATTTATTGTGACTGACATGACAACTGGCTCCTTTTTCGATTGTAAGATGTTACTTTGGCGAATATTTGACCAATCGAATTATATTTTATGAAACGTGTAACGAAAACTGTTTTTCCTCGTATTATTTATATACACTTAATACACATTTTTTTCTAAGGTTGAGTGGCAAATCTGCTCTCAAAAATCTGATATGAATTATGATTTCACATGATATGAAATATTGCGTGAATGTTACACAGTTATTTATCATGAATAAAAAAAAAAATATTCTGTTTACTTTACTTTTCTGAAGCTAAGAAATCAATACAGTTTTATAATTTTCAAAGTATGAAAATATTGAATGAACATAGTACAAATTGTAAGAGTCATTGTTTATTTATTTTTTGAGAGATGGGAAAAATTAATAACTTTTTATATTTTTTTGTAGTATTTTTATTTTAAGCAATCTTGATCTTAGTTTATGCATTTTTTAAATTAAGGTATCCGACTACGTTCGGAACCATGATTTTAAAAAAGGGCATAAATGTATAATTTTCATGATATTTAGTATCACTTACATTAGAATACATGTATAAAATTATTTGAAGGACATTATGACAAAAAAAATTATTTAAATACAATATTTTGACAAAAAAATTAACTTAGAATAACCTTTATTCAAAATGTTCTCCTTTTGTAAAAAATGCTTCTATTGTATTAATATTTTGCCTGTATATAGCTCAGTCCTCTGTACAGAGGCTCAACTATGGTTTTTGAAAAAATTACATTATTTTCAGTGTTACAACCAATTGAAATAATTTACGGCGTTTTTTTTTTCTTAAAATTTCTCCCTTCTGTTTTCGTAAAACATGGATAAACCGACTTCTAAGTTATGCATTTCAAAAATTCTAGTTGAGCCTCTGTGCAGAGGTCTGAGCTGAATACAGGCAAAATACTATTATAATAGAAGCATTTTTCACAAAAGGAGAATATTTTGAAAATGTGTCATTCTATGTTCATTATTTTGTCAAAATGTTGTACTTAAATAATTTTTTTATTGTAATACTATTCTTAAGCCAATTTTATATACATTTTCTAATCTAAGTGACACTAAATATCATAAATATTATCCATTTACACGCTTTTGCAAAATCATGGTTCCGTACATAGTCGGGCACCTTAAGTTACTTTTATGGTAATTTTGTGGTATTGAAACCTGCTTTGAATTTAAAGAAATGGTAATTTTCCTTGACTCTGAAGTAGTAAAGAAAATTCTTTTCAGAAGGCTTACTAAATATCATTAATCACTAAAATAAATAATTTGAAGAATCTTTGAAAAGAAGATAAAGTTAAATCAAACAGGTGAAAAAATATCGCACAAATATGTAACAAAGTATATATCTAGATTATACAAGGAGTAAAGGATGAAAATTTATAAGTAAGATACATCACGATGCTAAAGATAAATATAAAAATAGCAATCTGTTATTTCTGGAGCATTAATGTTTGTGTTTGACAGGAAAAAAATGCAGTATAAAAATAGCATTTTAATAGAATAGTTTGAATAAAATGTCCTTGTGAAATATGCTAAAAATAATAAATTCCCAAAATAAATTATATTATAAATAGTAATCTACATTGAAACACATTTAATGATATGTGTAAATTATTTTTTTGATATAAGAAATTTAGAGAAAGCGTATATAATTAAAGTTCAGACATTTTTATTCCTGATACATTTCCAACAATTAATTTTTTTTTAAATCTCGTAAATTTCTTTTGTATGATAAATTGACGTCTCCTCTTATCTTTTAAAGTATGAGGTTTGGCTTTGTTATAATTTTTACATTAAGCAAATTTTCAGTTACATGAAACAAAAGCAAGATTTATCAGATAATTTAGTTTCTCTATTTTTATAGAATATAGTGAGTTTAATTTTTATAGACCAACTTATTTCAGTCAATTGCTTACTTAATACGATAACCATAACCAAAATCAAATCGAAAAAGGTGAAAAATGCATTAATCAATTTAAAACCCAAACTTGGGTGGTTTAAATAGTAATACCCAAAACACTATTTATATTTGTATTGTGACTAAAAATATGTAAAAGCCATTTCACAAGATATGATTTGCATATTGTATATAATATATAAAATATAAAGATGGTGTAATGACTGTTGAATCCAGCACAGAAGAAAAAGAATGCATATTGTTGCAGAATTTTAATATTAACCAAACTCAGATATTTTCATTGAAAATAGTAGTATTTTCATAAAAATTTTCAGTTATTCTATTTTATGTTCGAAAAATAGGAAGTTTTTAATTATTTAAAAACTAACCATGAGGAATTATCAAGGATGAATTTTATACACTACTCTGATGTCCAAAAGTTAAGAGTAAAATTTATTTCTTTAAGTGGGGTGCAAAATATATGGTAAAATAAATGCAATTCCGCATATTTAATTATAAAACTTTTACAATTGAAAAAAAAAACAGTTAAAGAATACATAAAAATAAACGTATAGCTTGATTGATGCAAAACACATGAAATAGAGAAAAAGCAAGAAGTTCTTCTATCCCTAAAAGAAACGAAAATCAATCGATAAAGTTGATAAGTAGGGAATGTAAAAGAATCTTGGTGCAAAATAAAAACATCACAGCAATGTTTCTTCGAATGAGAGTCTGAATCAGTTGCTGTTATTGATGAATTTACACCTGCAACGGAATGTATGTTACTTCTTCATTAGCCGTTTATGAAGACTAACGAGTTGAAAAATTTCATCTAAATAAATTCCAAGCATTAGCAATTGGAGTTAAGTTTGGGGATCTTGCTGGTCATTACCTCCAATTGGTATCTTAGCTTTCAAGATATTCCTCTGTGAATTGAGAACGGTATGATCACGCATCCATAAATACATTGTTGTCTCCTGGCATCTCGGAAAATACGAATCATAAGCAATCTATAAGCAATCATAAGCAATTCAAAAAAGTCACTGATAAAGTATACTACAAAATATGTAGAGAAGCCTCCAAAGCTCTTAAAAGTTTCGTTTTAAAAGTTAACGAAAATAATGTATTATCAGCTTTGTATATATTTAACTGTTTATGCTTTGTAATAAAAATAATGTGTACCTGCTGAGAAACCAAACAAGTCAACTCTCAGATAAAATATCTGTTATTTTGCGCATGACCAGTTATTTTGGTTATTTTTACAGCATTCGGTATTATAAATAATCAACATTAACATGTGAAATCATTACCAATGAAAGCAAAATATAGAAGAGCATATCTATGTGAATTGATCAGTGTTTGAGTTTTATTAACATTTCCCAACCAAGTTTGGAAGAGATAGAAAATTTCTAAGACAGTTTTTTCTCCACTTTTTGGTCAGTAGTTAAAGATGCCAAGAACTATTCACATTTATTCAAGGAAAGAAATCTTTTGTCACGTTTAGGATTATTAATATTCTTCTTGTGCCAATTTTGAAAGTAATAAAATATACTGTATATAAAATAAGGAAGATAAATAAGCAAAATAATCTTTTATTTTATTTTTCCTATTTCCGCTTTTGAATTCTTTGACATTCCAACCAAATTTTAAGCTATTTCGTGGCTTCTATAACTTTATTTGTTGAATAATATCCTTTGAATATGACAAGTGAACGTTAAATTACCTTTGTCTGAAGCTTAAGTGTATTCTTAGGGAAAAAAAGTTAAAGCACTTTTGTCCACATAAACTTACGCTTTATTTATATGATCAACTTTAGCCTCAGAATATGACATCCTTGCGATAAAATACCTTTTTAGATAAATCCGTATTCCAACATCGCTGCTGAAAAGCGAAAGCCGCGCATTCATTATACATGTAAATCCTCTTTCATAGCAGACACAGCTCAAATATTGATTACAGCATTTTGGAAGTGATTCAAAGAAAATTTGTGAACATCATTATAATATAACCGAGTAATGACTTTTTTATTGAAATGATTAGTGAACGCCTTGGTACTTGTTACAAATTTTGACTATAAAAGTATTATTTCTTTGATATCAAATACAACTATAACAAGATGCTTTAGTAAAGTTGATACTCACATTAAGATCAAAGAGGAGAGAAGGTAAACGAATAAGTTCTATACTTTAAAACATCATGTCTCTTATAATAGATTGGTTCAGTAATTTTGCCATTAGATGCCATTCATTGCGCCACCTCTTCTTTATCTGTTATTTTTGTACATTTTTTAATCTTGTGTCTCTCTATCATTTACGTACCCACAGCTTATTTTTTTAGTAAGTAAATTTGAATTTGCCTTGAAAACATTTTCCCCCTTATATTGATATGAAATTATTTACTTCAATATTTTTATACTCTATAATATTACTCGATATCATATCTAACTCTATAATATTTTTAGTCAGAGCAAGTCCTTTAAAATAGTTTTGAAATTATACAAAATTATTTTTGCGCAAAAGAGAAAAGAATAAGAATGCTTTCTTTATATCAAATAAATCTTATTATGTAAAAGAATGTGGATATATTTAACACAATTTAAAGAACAAAAAAAGGGATTGTCTAAATAGGATGAATTGCAACACAATATCTGGATGATGTACAAAACAAAAGACATACTAATGCTGTAAATTATAATTCTTATGCGAGTTTGATTCCTTCTATCCAAATATAAAAATACCTTGAATATGATTTTTAAATAAATATGGACAATTCAATCCTTTTAGAAAGTGCATTTTAAGGATGTAAAGTGGTAAAATCACAAGATCAGTTGCCATTTAAATTGGTTTGATGTTTCATTCAAAGAGAGAGAGAGAGAGAGAGCGAATTTTTCACTTCAGACTGACCCCCTCAGGGAATCACCTTCGTTAGGTGTGTACGGGTATCACAATCCCGAGGTACCTTAGTGATCTTTTCTTTTTCCCAAGGGGTTTACTATTTTTGGTAAACGACCCCGGTGTACCCCAGTGATCCTTCTCTATTTTCGACCCTAGATCTTGTCATCCAATTTCTCCTTTTCTTCTTTTACCGTCCAGAACACAGACCTATGAATGTTTGGCGCAGTATAGCCAAAACTAGCTCTAGCGCCATAAAACACCAAACTCATCATCATCACTTCAGACTGACCACCTGATCGAGACATCTGCTCATGCACCTCAGTACCCAAAAGAATGTATACTAAGATGGGCACAGTAGGCCTTGGTCCTCATGGGATGTAGCGCCACTGAGTGTAGTTTAGTTTGATGTTTCATTTGTCGAAATTGTGCTAACCATGGCCACACATAGCCTTAGGGGTATAGTTACCAAGTCGATTTAGAACACCAAGACACTGAGTGAATAAAATGCCTGGTCACTCATGGCCAACTTTCATATTGTTTGTTTTCATATTTCTATAAAACTTCCCCAAGACTACGGGATCGCCAGACATTTTTCAAGAAGAGCACATTTGTGTGTAGATGGAGTCTAGTAGAAAGACATCCTCCATTCCTAAGAGTTATAGTTCATCAGTGAGGATCAGGATCTGTGGAAAGTAAAAGTACTTTTTAATCTTTTTGCTCTTGCAGATCTGTGTCCGAAATATAAAACAATCAATTCTTATCTCCTGCTGGAGTCTTGGTTTTAATACATGACACCGTATCAATCAATTATCCTCCCATCAAAAAAAGAAACTATTCCTGGTGCATCGCTTTTTGTTTATGTTAAAGAGTGACTTTAAAACATATACACGGAAGTGCTGAAGAATAAATCTGGATATTTTGAAGTTTGAGCAAAAATATAAGTTTACTTATATTTAAAATATTTGTTTTTAACATAGTTTTTCTTATTGTTTTGGATCATATTTTGTCTACTCTTAACTCGCATTGAAATTTTATATTTTAATTTTTGTTTTAATTAATTAATTAATAAATTTGTTGTTATTATTATTGTTGTTTTTTTTTCTTTCTGCATTTACAAAAAAATTTCCTTTTTTTAAAAAAAATATTTGCTCATTTTTTTTCTTATTTAAATTCCATGATGAAAAAGATTTTCCCGTACAAATATAATGCTTGCATTAACTTTTAGAACCATTAAAATATAGAGTCGATAAAGAAAAATTACTCTTCGAAAACATTTGGAATGATTAATCGTAATTCAGTTCTAATGAAGACTTATTTCCTTTTAAGATCATTTTGGAGGTATTAAATTTTTAACGTAAAATACACAGAAATGTTAACGCTTTTTAAGTGAAAGCTCACAAATTTCGATATGTTTCACAGAAAAAGACATTTCAAAATTATTTTGTCATGTTTGAAAATATTGTTGGCTTTGAGAGAATCACATTACAAATGTGTTTCAGCAACAAAAACATTTAACATTTTGTTGGAAAGCACAATATTGATCAGAATAACTTTCAATAAGGAATGACATATACTTGTACCATTATATATCCTATGGATGAATTCTTGCAAAACTTCTAAGGCTTTAAGCATTCTTTTAGGACACATAAAAAGTTCAACTGTAGAATGTTCTTAGTTTCAGGTTTCCTTAAAGGTTCATTCATCATATTTTATATGGTATCTTAAGTTTCAAAAACCAAAGCATTTAATTTCATTTTCTTCTTTTTTTTTTAAATTATCGACGAAAGTAAATATATTGTGGTGTCATTCAGAGTACATTTATTTAAAAAAGGGATTAACATTTAATACAATGATTTTATTTTTGTATATTAAAGGTCAAATAGTTTATGAAGAATACAAACACCATTTGTGCACACTTACAATCTTAGCAACACATAAAAATTTAGAACTTTTGGAGATGAATTCAAAAACATAAACTAATAATGATGAATATAATATATATATATATATATACAACTTGACATAATAAAAGAAAAAAATAATTGAAAAAACTGAAAAAAAAAATGTTTTCAAAAAGAAAAATAGCCTTGAAGTATTGTATAGAAAATTGTATGAAATTCTCTTTCTACAGAATATAAAAAAAAACACATCACAATGAATTTCGATTGTGACCTAAAACTCAATGATCCTCATGACAACGCCCTTTCCTTTCTTAGCACTTAAATGGCTAATTTATGCAACAATTGATACGTGATCCTATGGAAGTTTGGCATTTCTCCTGTACGATTCGAACATTCTTGTTGAGGGTTTCTTTGAGCTTCGAAATCATTTAGTCCTTCTAAAACTAAAATACAAATTCAAAAGACTGAAGAAAAACAAAACATTTTTATATAAAAAATATATGTACCCTTTATATAAAATAGTATTATATTTCCTTATTTATAATACAGCTACACATTGATTTTCAAAATTCTAAAAAACTATTCTAAATTAATATGGCAATGTTTCTGTATTTTTGTTAATTTATCGTTAAGTGAGAAATAAATAGAAAATAAAGGTGTGAAATAATTAACTTTTTTTTCAATTCCTGCTATTAGCTCACACTCTATATATTTATATTGTTCAAATTTTCAATCGTTAATAAAATACTTTCTATTCATTCAACCAAATTCAAATAATTTTTTTAAAAACCTGTCCCGGATGACACTTGATGTTAATACAGTTTTTTGAAATTTTAATTCAGTAATTAAATTTAACTAAATTAATTTCCCGTTTTCAACGCGAACTTATATTTGTCTCTGTTGTAACAATATAACTGTTAAAACCATGACAATAGGTGGCGTCGAAACCATTTTTTTCAGCCAAACTAGCCAAACCGAGTGTTCATTGTTACAACAATGCAGACAAATCACGCTCATTTTTCAATTCCTACTATTAATTCACTCTCTCCATATGTACATATATATATATATATATATATATATATATATATATATATATATATATTTAAAATTTTATATCATTAATTAAATACTTTCTATTCATCCACTCAAAGTAGGAATTGTGGTACTTTTTTTATACTTGTTTTTAGGTATCGTAATTTATATATAAAATTGAAATCTATATTTTTTGCTGAATAGAATGACTTGTATATACAGCATATAAGTATTATAAAAAATTATTTCATTGAACCTTATTTGTCGAAATAAGTTTGAAACAGAAATTATACATCAATAAAAATTATGAAGTTTGAATTGTTTGTTGATGGCGTTAGCCAAGATTTGTGTGTGACAAAATTCCAAAATATTGTGATCTTTTAACATATGGTGTTTTCATCGAGATTTCTGTAAATATTGAACTCTTAAATGCTTACTTATAAAATGGTACGTTAAAAACGTTAAAAGTTAAAATATTACTTTTACTAAGGTTTTAATATTTTTCCTAATGCAAATAATACATAGTTAATATTTCTGAAGTATTTGTAAAACATTATGTAAAGAGTATCTAGTTCAGTAACAATGTACTCAAACAATTGAATTTAAATTAATATCTAGTTAGAATTTTATTAATAAATCGCTAATGATTGCATTTTTCAAATTATACGGTCTAACGACATGTGTTCCAATTATATTTATCTTGCTCTTACAATGCGAATTTTCTTGCAGGTTGCTTTCTTTTATTAATGTTGTAATTATTATCAGTTGGGAACCAAATATTCTAGTTATTCGATATTGAAAGCCATGTTTAGTGATGTTGGTAGGATAATTGTATAAATATTGTTGTGCTTGCTTTAAATTGAAAATAATTGTGTGAACATGAAATTGCTTCATTTGAAGTGTCGCTGTAAAATTCCAAAATCCTTTACAACAGGTATATATTTTAATGAGTATGGCATTTTTTAAATGTCTACATTCAGCCTTATGAAAATTTGAAACTTCTTCATATTAAATAATCAATGATTCTATTAATTTTGCATAATAATTTTGATGAGAAGTATTTAGCTCTCAAAATCATACAGTTACTACACAAAAAGAATATTCTTAATGCAATCATAAAACTTAAATCGATTTTAAACTAGCAAAGCAAATTACAGAAATCATATTACATAGCATTCATTATATTTAATTTACAATGAGGTAGTTAAATTATTATTTTTTATACAAAACGAAGGTTAAAATTTACATTTAGCAATATATTTGTGCTTGTAATTGTTTGTACTAATTTTTTAGCTAGCCATTTCTTTTCAAAATGGAATATTTTTTATTTTAAACATTAATGAACTAAACTTAATAAATTTTCTATCTTTTGAAAATTCCATTTTTTCTAAGAGATGCTTCAGAAATTGCCTTCTATAGTTTCCCCTATATATAAGCCTATGACACCAACTTTCATTCTTCTTAAAGTTATGAACAGGTATATACGTATTACAAGAGTTATCTTCTTTTAAGGTGTTCTTCAAAATTTATCTAGTTCTTGTCATCTAATTCTTTTCCCTTCCGATGACAAGAAGTTTGTACTTCCGTTTCTATGTCATCGTATATCAACAACGGTTTTCATAATAATTTATCGAGTCTAACGATTTAATTTTTTACTGAAGAAGCAGATTCTAAATACGCTGCACATTATATACTTTTTTTTGAAGAATCTTTCGGGAATTAAACATGTTTTGAAGGAATTTTTACACGATTTACTTTAAGAAAATAAATACATGATTAAAAGTTTTTCACGGACAGTATTTTGGTTTTTAATTAGAAAGTGTTGTATTATTTCTATTCTTCGGACATTAGCTGGTTTGGGTTTGCCTGGTATTTTTTTATTACATTAACTCAAAACGTAATTTTAAGCAACAATAATTTACTGTCACGACTGTGAACTTGCTGAGTTAGAATTAACCTTAGGTTAAACAAGTGCTAAATGCGTTTTCCTGATATTTAGATCTTTAGCATCTTTTGGAATGGGTTTGGGGGTGTTCAGCTAAAAGTTAGAAACATCCTATCTTGGGCATTCCATAGATCTGTGCTTTAATTGAACATTAGTGAAAGCAAATTTCTGGTGCAGATTTTGTCAAGCGTCGGAGTAGATCTGAAAATGAGTGTCTAGTTTTTTAACGCTGTGTATTCTCTTCTTTTTACTCTCTCGAAAAGTCAATAAGTCACGTCTACGTAGAAAATCACCTGACTTACCCGAAATCACCAATCCGCCATTGGCCCATAGTTACCCACTTATCAGCGGAAACGGGTATTTCACTTCAGAAACTTATTCATGTACTAACACTCTTCAAGCCAGGGGGAAAGTTTGAGTAGGAGATTTCTTATTATGAGCACTTTCTTACAAGAAATCAAGTAGCCACGCGCGTCAGATTATCTTCGAAAAATAGGTGAATCTCAACAAAAAGTTCGTTTGGCAGAGAGATCAGCAGAAAATTAAAACACATCAATCAATGTAAAAAATAAAATATGCACTGATTCTGCGGATAAATAAAAAAAAGCTTTTGTATTTTTTTTCGCTTTTTGATTGTTTATTTTATGTTATTTGAAAATATTTTTAATTAATAAGCATATTTTTAGTAATAATATTTAGCATACATGCTAGTAACCCCTAGATAGAAATATTATTGAAGAAATGACTTCGCCCAAATACACTGGTGTGCAAAACTTAAGCAACAGGGTGGGTTTATTGCCATAACTTCACCAAAAATCATCTGAGAGACATGAAATTCTGAAATGAGGGAGAGTATTATATACGTAAAGTATGACGAAAGCATCGGCGCTGAAAAAGGAATACAACGCATACGATATGGAATCAAACAAAAACAAGCTTTATTGAACGCATAGTATCGTGACTC
>BMAV01018803.1:183794-197603 GCA_019973955.1 Trichonephila inaurata madagascariensis
ACACATTTTTTTCTAAGGTTGAGTGGCAAATCTGCTCTCAAAAATCTTATATGAATTATGATTTCACATGATATGAAATATTGCGTGAATGTTACACAGTTATTTATCATGAATAAAAAAAAATATTCTGTTTACTTTACTTTTCTGAAGCTAAGAAATCGATACAGTTTTATAATTTTCAAAGTATGAAAATAATGAATGAAAGTACAAATTGTAAGAGTCATTGTTTATTTATTTTTATAGAGATGGAAAAAATTAATAACTTTTTATATATTTTTGAAGTATTTTTATTTTAAGCAATCTTGATCTTAGTTTATGCATTTTTTAAATTAAGGTATCCGACTACGTTCGGAACCATGATTTTAAAAAAAGGCATAAATGTATAATTTTCATGATATTTAGTGTCACTTACATTAGAATACATGTATAAAATTATTTGAAGGACATTATGACAAAAAAAATTATTTAAATACAATATTTTGACAAAAAATTAACTTAGAATAACCTTTATTCAAAATGATCTCCTTTTGTAAAAAATGCTTCGATTGTATTAATATTTTGCCTGTATATAGCTCAGTCCTCTGTACAGAGGCTCAACTATGATTTTTGAAAAAATTACATTATTTTCAGTGTTACAACCAATTGAAATAATTTACGGCGTTTTTTTTCTTAAAATTTTTCCCTTCTTTTTTCGTAAAACATGGATAAACCGACTTCTAAGTTATGCATTTCAAAAATTCTAGTTGAGCCTCTGTACAGAGGTCTGAGCTGAATACAGGCAAAATATTATTATAATATAGAAGCACTTTTCACAAAAGGAGAATATTTTGAAAATGGGTGTTTCTATGTTCATTATTTTGTCAAAATGTTGTACTTAAATAATTTTTTATTGTAATACTATTCTTAACTCAATTTTATATACATTTTGTAATCTAAGTGACACTAAATATCATAAATATTATCCATTTACACGCTTTTGCAAAATCACGGTTCCGAATGTAGTCGGATATCTTAAGTTACTTTTATGGTAATTTTGTGGTATTGAAACCTGCTTTGAAACTAAGGAAATGGTAATTTTCCTTGACTCTGAAGTAGTAAAGAAAATTCTTTTCAGAAGGCTTACTAAATATCATTAATCACTAAAATAAATAATTTGAAGGATCTTTAAAAAGAAGATAATGTTAAATCAAGCAGGTGAAAAAATACCGCACAAATATGTAACAAAGTATATATCTAGATTATACAAGGAGTAAAGGATGAAAATGTTTAAGTAAAACACATCACGATGCTAAAGATTAATATAAAAATAGCAATCTGTTATTTCTGGAGCATTAATGTTTGTGTTTGACAGGAAAAAATGCAGTATAAAAATAGCATTTTAATAGAATAGTTTGAATAGAAAGTCCTTGTGAAATATGCTAAAAATAATAAATTCCCAAAATAAATTATATTATAAATAGTAATTTACATTGAAATACATTTAATGATATGTGTAAATTATTTTTTTTTATATAAGAAATTTGGAGAAAGCGTATATAATTAAAGTTACATGATTTTTATTCCTGATACATTTCCAACAATTAGTTTTGTTTTTTTTAAAACTCGTAAATTTCTTTTGTATGCTAAATTGACGTCTCCTCTTAGCTTTTGAAGTAGGACGTTTGGCTCAGTTATAAATATTACATTAAACAAATTTTCAGTTACATGAAACAAAAGCAAGATTTATTAGATAATTTAGTTTCGCTATTTCTTATAGAATATAGTGAGTTTAATTTTTATAGACTAACTTATTTCAGTCAATTGGTTACTTAATACGATAACCAAAACCAAAATCAAATCGAAAAAGGGGAAAAATGCATTAATCAATTTAAAACCCAAACTTGAGTGGTTTAAATAGTAATACCCAAAACACTATTTATATTTGTATTGTGACAAAAAATATGTAAATGCAATTTCACAAGATATCATTTGCATATTTTCTATAATATATAAAACATCAAGATGGTGTGATGACTGTCATATCTAGGACAGAAAAAAAAAAGAATGCATATTGTTGCAGAATTTTTATAATATTAACCAAACTCAAATATTTTCATTGGAAATAGTAGTATTTTTATAAAAATTTTCAGTTATTCTATTTTATGTTCGAAAAGTAGGAAATTTTTAATTATTTAAAAACTAACCATGAGGAATTATCAAGGATGAATTTTATACACTACTCTGATGTCCAAAAGTTGAGTAAAATTTATTTCTTTAAGTGGGGTGCAAAATGAATGGTAAAAAGAAATGCGATTCCGCATATTTAATTATAAAACTTTTACAATTGAAAGGAACAGTTAAAGAATACATAAAAATAAAAGTATAGCTTGATTGATGCAAAACCCATGAAATAGAGAAAAAAACAAGAAGTTCGTCTATCCCTAAAGGAAACGAAAATGAATTGATAAAGTTGATTAGTAGGGAATGTAAAAGAATCTTGGTGCAAAATAAAAACATCACAGCAATATTTCTTCGAATGAAAGTCTGAATCAATTGCTGTTATTGATGCATTTACACCTGCAACGGAATGTATGTTACTTCTTCATTAGACCTTTATGAAGAATAACGAGTTGGAAATTTTCATTTAAATAAGTTCCAAGCATTAGCAATTGGAGTTAAGTTTGGAGATCTTGCTGGTCATTACCTGCCATTGTTATCTTAGCTTTCAAGATATTCCTCCATGAATTGAGAAAGGTTTGATCATGCGTCCATAAATACGAAATGTTGTATCGTGGCATCTCGGAAAATAGGAACATAAGCATGTATCATAAGCAATTCAAAAAAGTCACTGATGGAGTGTATTACAAAATATGTAGAGAAGCCTCCAAAGTTTCGTTTCAAAAGTTTACGAAAATACTGTATTATCAGCTTGGTATATCTTTAACTGTTTATGCTTTGTAATAAAGATAATGAATACCCGCTGAAAAACCAAACAAGTCAACTCTCAGATAAAATACCAGATATTTTGCACATAACCAGTTATTTTTACAGCATTCGGTTTTATAAATAATTAACAATAACATGTGAAACCATTACCAATGAAAGCAAAAGATAGAAGAGCATATCTAAGTGAATTGATCAGTGTTTGAGTTTTAATAACAATTCCCAACCAAGTTTGGAAGAGATAGAAAATTTCTAAGACAGTTTTTCTCCAGTTTTCGTTCAGTAGTTAAAGATGCCAAGAATTATTCTCATTTATTCAAGAAAATAAATCTTTTGTCACGTTTAGTATTATTAATATTCTTCTTGTGTCAGTTTTGAAAGTAATAAAATATACTGTAAATAAAATTAGGAAGATAAATAAGCAAAATAATCTTTTATTTTATTTTTCCTATTTCCGCTTTTGAATTCTTTGTCATTGCAACCAACTTTTAAGCTATTTTGTGGCTTCTATAACTTTATTTGTTGAATAATATCCTTTGAATATGACAAGTGAACGTTAAGTTACCTTTGTCTGAAGCTTAAGTGTATTCTTAGAAAAAAAAAGTTAAAGCACTTTTGTCCACATAAACTTACGCTTTATTTATATGGTCAACTTTAGCCTCAGAATATGACATCCTTGTGATAAAATACCTTTTTAGATAAATCTGTATTCCAACATCGCTGCCGAAAAGCGAAAGCCGCGCATTCATTATACATGTAAATCCTCTTCCATAGCAGACCCAGCTCAGATATTGATTACAGCATTTTGGAAGTGATTCAAAGAAAATTTGAACATCATTATAATATAACCGAGTAATGACTTTTTTATTGAAATGATTAGTGAACGCCTTGGTACTTGTTACAAATTTTGACTATAAAAGTATTATTTCTTTGATATCAAATACAACTATAACAAGATGCTTTAGTAAATTTGATATTCACAGTAAGATCAAAGAGGAGGGAAGGTAAACGAATATGTTCAATACTTTTAAGCATCATGTCTCTTATAATGGATTGGTTCAATAATTTTATCATTAGAAGCCATTCGTTGCGCCACCTCTTCTTTATGTGTTATTTTTGCACATTTTTTAATCTTGTGTCTCCCTATCATTTGCGTACCCGCAGCTTAACTTTTTACCAAGTAATTTTTAAGTTGCCTTGAAAACATTTTCCCCCTTATACTGATATGAAATGATTTGCTTTAATGTTTTTATACTCTATAATATTACTCGATATCATATCTAACTCTATAATATTTTTAGTCAGAGCAAGCCCCTTAAAATAGTTTTGAAATTATACAAAATTATTTTTGCGCACAAGAGAAAAGAATAGGAATGTTTTCTTTATATCAAATAAATCTTACTATGTAAAAGAATGTAGGTATATTTAACACAATGTGATGAACAAAAAAAGGGATTGTCTAAATAGGATGAATTGCAACACAATATCTGGGGGATGTACAAAGCAAAAGACATACTACTGCTGTAAATTATAATTCTTATACGAGTTTGATTCCTTCTATCCAAATATAAAAATACCTTGAACATGATTTTTAGTTAAATATGGACAATGCAATCCTTTTAGAAAGGGCATTTTAAGGATGTAAAGTGGTAAAATCGCAAGATCAGTTGGCATTTAAATTGGTTTGATGTTTCATTCAGAGAGAGAGAGAGCGAATTTTTCATTTCAGACTGACCCCCTCAGGCTGTCACCTTCTTTAGGTGTGTACGGGTGTCACAATCCCGAGGTACCCTAGTGATCTTTTCCTTTTCCCAAGGGGTTTACTATTTTTGGTAAACGACCCCGGTGTACCCCAGTGATCCTTCTCTATTTTCGACCCTCCATCTTGTCATCCAATTTCTCCTTTTCTTCTTTTCCCGTCCAGAACACAGACCTATGAATGTTTGGCGCAGTATAGCCAAAACTAGCTCTAGCGCCATAAAACACCAAACTCATCATCATCATCATCATCATCATCACTTCAGACTGACCACCTGATAGAGACATCTGCTCATACACCTCAGTACCCAAAAGAATGTATACTAAGATGGGCACAGTAGGCCTTGGTCCTCATGGGATGTAGCGCACTGAGTGTAGTTTAGTTTGATGTTTCATTTGTCAATATTGTGCTAACCATGGCCACACATAGCCTTAGGGGTATAGTTACCAAGTCGATTTAGAACACTAAGACACTGAGTGAATAAAATGCCTGGTCACTCATGGCCAACTTTCATATTGTTTGTTTTCATATTTCTATAAAACTTCCCCAAGACAACGGGATCGCCAGACATTTTTCCAGAAGAGCACATTTGTGTGTAGATGGAGTCTAGTAGAAAGACATCCTCCATTCCTAAGAGTTATAGTTCATCAGTGAGAATCAGGATCTGTGGCAAGTAAAAGACCTTTTTAATCTTTTTGCTCTTGCAGATCTGTGTCCGAAATATACAACAATTAATTCTTATCTCCTGCTAGAGTCTTGGTTTTAATACATGACACCGTATCAATCAATTATCCCATCAAAAAAAAGAAACCTTTCTTGGTGCATCACTTTTTGTTTATGTTAAAGAGTGACTTTAAAACATATACACGGAAGTGCTGAAGAATAAATCTGAATTTTTTGAAGTTTGAGCAAAAATATAAGTTTACTTATATTTAAATTATTAGTTTTTAACATAGTTTTTCTTATTGTTTTGGGTCATAATTTGTCTACTCGTAACTCGCATTGAAATGTTATATTTTGATTTTTGTTTTAATTAATTAATTAATAAATTTGTTGTTATTATTATTATTGTTTTTTTTTCTTTCTGCATTTACAAAAAAATGCATTTTTTTAAAAAAAATATTTGCTCATTTTTTTTTTCTTATTTAAATTCCATGATGAAGAAGATTTTCCCATACAAATATAACGCATGCATTAACTTTTAGACACATTAAAATATAGAGTCGATAAAGAAAAATTACTCTTCGAAAACATTTGGAATGATTAATCGTAATTCAGTTCTAATGAAGACTTATTTCCTTTTAAGATCATTTTGGAGGTATTAAATTTTTAACGAAAAATACAGAAATGTGTTAACACTTTTTAAGTGAAAGCTCACAAATTTCGATATGTTTCAC
The DNA here is from genome assembly GCA_019973955.1 of Trichonephila inaurata madagascariensis. Lineage (NCBI taxonomy): Eukaryota > Metazoa > Arthropoda > Arachnida > Araneae > Nephilidae > Trichonephila > Trichonephila inaurata. Next base: position 189,873 of record BMAV01018803.1, read on the forward strand.
AGAAAAAGATCTTTCAAAATTATTTTGTCAAGTTTGAAAATATTGTTAGCTTGGAGAGAATCATTACAAATGTGTTTCAGCAACAAAAACATTTAACATTTTGTTGGAAAGCACAATATTGATCAGAATAACTTTCAATAAGGAATGACATATACTTGTACCATTATATCCTATGGATGAATTCTTGCAAAACTTCTAAGGTTGTAAGCATTCTTTTAGAACACATAAAAAGTTCAACTGCAGAATGTTCTTAGTTTCAGGTTTATTTAAAGGTTCGTTCATGACATTTTAATGATATCTTAAGTTTCAAAAACCACAGCATTTAATTTCATTTTCTTCTTTCTTTTTTTTAAGTTATCGACGAAAGTAAATATATTGTGGTGTCATTCAGAGTACATTTATTTAAAAAAGTGATTAACATTTAATACAATGATTTTATTTTTGTATATTAAAGGTCAAATAGTTTATGAAGAATACAAACACCATTTGTACACACTTACAATCTTAGCAACACATAAAAATTTGGAACTTTTTAGATGAATTCAAAAACATAAACTAATAATGATGAATATAATATCTATACAACTTGACATAATAAAAGAAAAAAATAATTGAAAAAACTGAAAAAAAAAATGTTTTCAAAAAGAAAAATAGCCTTGAAGGATTGTATAGAAAATTGCATGAAATTCTCTTCGTACAGAATATCAAAAAAAATAAAAAACATCACATTGAATTTCGATTGTGACCTAAAACTCAATGATAATCATGACAACGCCCTTTCCTTTCTTAGCACTTAAATGGCTAATTTATGCAACGATTGATACCTGATGCTATGAAAGTTTGGCATTTCTCCTGTACGATTCGAACATTTTTGTTGAGGGTTTCTTTGAGCTTCGAAATCATTTAGTCCTTCTAAAACTAAAATAAAAATTCAAAAGACTGAAGAAAAACAAAACATTTTTATATAAAAAATATATGTACCCTTTATATAAAATAGTATTATATTTCCTTATTCATAATCCAGCTACTTTGATTTTCAAAATTCTAAAAAACTATTCTAAATTAATATGCCAATGTTTCTGTATTTTTGTTAATTTATCGTTAAGTGAGAAATAAATAGAAAATAAAGGTGTGAAATAATTAACTTTTTTTTTTCAATTCCTACTATTAGCTCACACTCTATATATTTAGCTTGTTCAAATTTTCAATCGTTAATAAAATACTTTCTATTCATCCAACCAAATTCAAATAAAATTTTTTAAAAACTTGTACTGTATGACACTTGATGTTAATACAGTTTTTTGAAATTTTAATTCATTAATTGAATTTAATTAAATTAATTTACCGTTTTCAACGCGAACTTAGATTCGTCTCTGTTGTTGTAACAATGTAACTGCTAAGACAATGATAAAAGATGGCGTCGAAAACATTTTTTTCAGCCAAACTATCCAAACCGAGTGTGCATTGTTACAACAATGCTGACAAATCATGCTCATTTTTCAATTCCTACTATTAATTCACTCTCTCCTTATGTATATATATATATATCTTGTTCAAATTTTCAATCATTAATTAAATACTTTCTATTCACCCATTCAAAGTAGAAATTGTGTGACTTTTTTTACACTACTTGTTTTTAGGTATCGTAATTTATATATAAAAAATGAAACCTATAATTTTTGCTGAATAGAATGACTTGTGTATACAGCATATATATAAGTATTATAAAAATTATCTCATTGAACCTTGTTTGTTGAAATTAGTTTGAAACAGAAACTATACATCAATAAAAATTATGAAGTTTGAATTGTTTGTTGATGGCGTTAGCCAAGATTTGTGTGACAAAATTCCAAAATATTGTGAAATTTTAACTTTTGGTGTTTTCATCGATATTTCTATAAATATTGAAGTCTTAAAAGTTTACTTATAAAACGGTACGTTATAAAAACGTTAAAAGTTAAAATATTACTTTTACTAAGGTTTTAATATTTTTCCTAATGCAAATAATATATAGTTAATATTTCTGAAATATTTGTAAAACATTATGTAAAGAGTATCTAGTTCAGTAACAATGTACTCAAACAATTGAATTTAAATTATAATATCTAGTTAGAATTTCATTAATAAATCGCTAATGATTGCATTTTTCAAATTATAAGGTCTAACGACATGTGCTCTTACAATGCGAATTTTCTTGCAGGTTGCTTTCTTTTATTATTGTTGTAATTGTCATCAGTTGGGAACCAAATATTCTAGTTATTCGAAATTGAACACCATGTTTAGTGATGTTTGTAGCATAATTCTATAAATATTATTGTGCTTGTTTTAAATTGAAAATAATTGTGTGAACATGAAATTGCTTCTTTTGAAGTGTCGTTGTAAAATTCCGAAATCCTTTACAACAGGGATATATTTTAAAGAGTATGGCATTTTTGAACTGTCTACAATCAGCTTTATGAGAATTTGAAACTTCTTCATATTAAATAATTAATGATTCTATTAATTTTGCATAGTAATTTTGATGAGAAGAAGTATTTAGCTCTCAAAACCACACATTTACTACACAAAGAATATTCTTAATGCAATCGTAAAACTTAAATAGATTTTTAACTTGCAAAGCAAATTACAGAAATCATATTATATAGCATTATATTTAAACAACAATTTAAGATGAATCACATGGTGAATTAGATGGTTAATTTAAGTTTTTGGGGAAGAATTTACAGAGAATTATATGAGTTTACACAATGAGGTAGTTAAATTATTATTTTTTATACAAAACGAAGGTTAAAATTTACATTTAGCAATATATTTGTGCTCGTAATTACTTGTACTAATTTTTTAGCTAGCCATTTCTTTTCAAAATGGAATATTTTTTTTTATTTTAAACAATAATGAACTAAACTTTATAAATTTTCTATCTTTTGAAAATTCCATTTTTTCTAAGAGATGCTTCAGAAATTGCCTTCTATAGTTTCCCCTATAAACCTATGACACCAACTTTCATTCTTCTTAAAGTTAGGAACAGGAATATACGTATTACAAGAGTTATATCTTCTTTTAAGGTGATCTTCAAAATTTATCTAGTTCTTGTCATCTAATTCTTTTTACTTCCGATGCCAAGAAGTTTGTACTTCCGTTTCTATGTCATCGTATATCAACAACGGTTTTCATAATAATTTATCGAGTCTAACGATTTAATTTTTTACTGAAGAAGCAGATTCTAAATACGCTGCACATTATATACTTTTTTTTGAAGAATTTTTCAGGAATCAAACATGTTTTGAAGGAATTTTTACAAGATTTACTTTAAGAAATTACATACATGATTAAAAGTTTTTTACGGACAGTAGTTTGGTTTTTGATTAGAAGATGTTGTATTATTTCTATTCTTCGGACATTAGCTCGTTTGGGTTTGCCTGGTATTTTTTTATTACATTGACTCAAAACGTAATTTTAAGCAACAATAATTTACTGTCAAGACTGTGAACTTGCTGAGTTAGAATTAATCTTAGGTGAAACAAACTTCAAATTCTAAAAGCGTTTTCCTGATATTTAGATCTTTAGTATCTATTGGAATGGGTTCAGGGGAGTTCAGCTAAAAGTTAGAAACATCCTATCTTGGGCATTCCATAGATCTGTGCTTTAATTGAACATTAGTGAAAGTCGATTTCTGGTGCAGATTTTGTCAAGACGTCAGAGCAGATCTGAAAATGAGTGTCTAGTTTTTTAACGCTCTCTATTCTCTTCTTTTTACTCTCTCGAAATGTCAATAAGTCACGTCTATGTAGAAAATTACCTGACTTAGCCGAAATCACCAATTCGCCATTGGCTCATAGCGGAAACGGAGATTTCACTTCAGGAACTTATTCATGTTTTCACACTCTTCAAGCCAGGGTGAAAGTTTGACTTTCCTCCTTATCCATGTGTGGGAGATTTCTTATTATGAGCACATTTCTTACAAGAAATCAAGTAGCCGCGCACGTTAGATTATCTTCGAAAAATAGGTGAATCTCAACAAAAAGTTTGTTTGGAAGAGAGATCAGCAGAAAATTAAAACACCTCAATCAATGTGAAAAAAAATACGCACTGATTCTACGGCTAAATAAAAAAAAAGCTTTTGTACTTTTTTTCGCTTTTTGATTGTTTATTTTATGTTATTTGAAAATATTTTTAATTAATAAGCATATTTTTAGTAATAATATTTAGCATACATGCTGGTAACCCTTAGATAGAAATATTATTGAAGAAATGACTTCGCCAAAATATATTCGATGATGAAAAAAAAATATCTTCTTAAAGTAACACCAAATGGTGGATAGTTTCTTTAAAAACTTATTAACATTATCCTTTATACGCTGATTATGATTTATGTTTTAATTGAAAAGTTTTAGTCACAGACCAGTTTTATTTCATTTTTACTAACAATATACTATTACCATTAAATAATAAAATATTTCATGGAGTATATTTCATCATTCAGCTCTCATTCAAAATTTTCTTAGTATAAAATTGCCTAAGCCAGTGCTTCTCAAACTTTTTCATATTTGAGACCCAATATTCAATCATAATTTTCATCGCTCCCCCGCATCGCAATAACAATGTGTATTGATTTCAATAATACTATAATTTTACGCTAAGGCTATATTATTTTATGGACTATATTACTTTAACCTCTTACCTGCAACTGGCGTATATAAACGTCTCGCTCAGTCAAAGCCTTAATAGCCCCGGACGTATATATACGTCTTTCCAATGTATGATCTTTTCAGTGCATTGCTATTCGTAAAATTATTCCGAAGACTTTGGAATGCATTAAAAAGACCTTGACAGTGTTTGCGAAGGACTTGCTGATTTCAAAGGATTTGCTTTATTTTTATTCTTTTTCTCTCCCCCCCCACCCTCAATACATAGTATACGCTCACCTACGTGGAAAACGATGGCATTGGGGAGTGAATCGCGCAACATTTAATCGGCAGTTAATGGATTTATTATAAACTGTACAAATTATGAAGATGAGTGTTAATTTTTGTGTATAATTTTATGCAGGACAAACCCATAGGGTCACTGGTAATTATTAAAAACTTGTGTGTTCTTAATTTACTATTATTAATTAATTATAGAATACATTGTGTGTGTGTGTGTGCAGTACTGATACAGTTATAAGTGTATTTAACAGTGTAAATGCGTATTTATTTTTTATTATGTCAGAATGTATTTCGTTTGTTAACTTTAAGTAAATTAATAATTTTTTTCCAAAAAAAAATCTCTAGTTTTCGACTTTTTAATTTGCTCTCAACCCCCTCGTAGAGTTATCACGCCCCACTAGTGTTGTGCGCCCCACAGTTTGACCACAGATGACCTAACCAAACTTGGAATTTCTATGATCTGAAATGAAATAAGATCTGGTAGTCACCAAGAAAATATTAATGTTGAAATAAAGTTCATTTAATGATCATTGTCTTATAATTCTGATATTTATGTTTTTTAATTTATAAATTAAAATTAGATTTGGAAAAATAATTATTTAGAAATAATGTTATTAAAAGCTTTCATTGATTTTTGTCATTAAGAGTTATAATTATACAATCTCGAGGCATGGATATCATTGTTCTCTTCTTAAAATAAAAACGATTTTTATTTCCTCTGAAGAGCATTTATAAGTATTTTTCTTTGAGATTCTGCAATAATTATTTAACTGAATAATAATTAATAGCATTCAATGAATAATAACTGGGGTTACTTAGAAACCAGTAATTGGCCTTACTTAATTGGTAATTAATGCCTTATCGGGATGAATAATTATTGAGATTAATTAATTAAATCTAGCATAATTGTCATAAACAGATACATTTGTTTTCCTGTTACAGCTAAAATAATGCATTTAGCTATTGGTTTCTGAGACGAAATGCATGCATTTGTGTTGACATCTGTTACAGAAGTATTTAGGATTTTCTGAAGTTATGATTTTCTGTTTTGTTATAAGTATAAGCAGATATACGATATATGCAGATAAACACAACCATTGTAAAAGAAAAGTAGTAAAATTTGTCTCTTATGTTTTCTTACCGTCACTTTGTTTTTATTTTCCAAGCAATAAAATTCCAATATAAAGAAAATACATTTAATAACCCTTCATAAAAGGATAAATATAATACATAAGCGTGTACAGCATCAATACCGATTTTAGTAAAATAAATTGATTTATGATTAAAATACATATCCCTAAAACGTTATTTTTGAAAAATTTTATATCCATTTTTTTTCTTACTAAAATATACATAAATTAAAAAGAGGAATTTTAATGATACGTTATAAAAAAATCAGGGGAGCTTACTGTTTAGAAATGTTAATGTTTTATCATAATTTTTTAATTATTTTATATTAACCATAATTAAATGCAGTAGTTAAATAATCCGTATTAAATGCATAATTATAATTAAATAACAGTAATTAAATGCATCCTAACAACAAATGTATTGTTTAGTTAGAAATTTTTCTCATTTTAATTCAATGCATGTTTGGATGGTATTGTATTTATTATTATTATGTATTTTTATTATTATTATTCTGTTTTTTTAAGATTATTTAAACTGTAATTTTGATATTATTCAAACTGTATTTTTATTATTAATGTGCTATGTATGTTCATTTATTACTATAATGCTTAATTTTTATTCAATTAGTATATTTATTGACGATGTCTATTTAATATGTATTTTCTGTACAATAATTAGTTTTATTCTCGTGCTTCTTATCAACGCCATCAACTTTATTAAGTCTTTTCGCGATGGCAACGTTTTGTTTGTTTTTGAGGTTTGTGCAATACAATTTCTGTGGAATTTTCCTTTGCTGTATTAGCTTTTGCTAGAAGAAGCTCTCGCTGCATGAAACTGCTGGCATTTGCTCTAAATTTTTTTCAATTCCTACTATTAGCTCAGACTCTTTTTATATTTATTTATTTTGGATGAGAATTTTCAATCGTTAATAGAATACATTTTAAAGCGCTCAATTGAGTTGAAATTTTATGTACAAGATTATCTTTGATTACAATCCAGTAATTTAGTTATAATTAATAAAAAATTAATTGATTAAAACTAATTATTCAAAGAATTATAAATTCAGCTACATTGGCCTCATTTTTGGCGACTTAGTGACCTTTTTGGTAACTTGTGTCAAAACTTTAAAATTTTTTTTTTCCTTACATTTTAAAGCATTCATTTGAACTGAAATTTTATTTACACGATTGTTTTGGATATAGCAATACGATACTTTAATGATAATTAATAAAAATCAATCACCACTTAATGTTGTGTTTCTGTCATATGTATATACTTATGTATATATTAATTGTAACTACTTAATAAAAAGTAGCTAAAATAAAATTCTTCTTTGTTGATCTTAGTAGGTACTTATTTTTTTATATTACTTGTTTACGCTAAATTAAAGTTGTTGTTTAAAAAGCAAGTGTCATCATTTAGCCCCGTGTGGCAGACATTAACTGGTTCAATGGGTGAGGTAATCGAACTTTGATTAAGTCTGAAAGTATTACAATTTGGACTCTTGTTATCGTCTGCATGCAAAGATAAGTGATTTTCTTATAATTACAATCATGGATGAAGCTACCATTAAAAAATTCCGAGGTCGTGTTAAGTAGGCTTTCACTAGAATAATTAACAGTTTTTTGGAAAATTAATGTAAATTTGAACTGTTTTCACAAGTTGAAAGATT
>BMAV01018804.1:0-90114 GCA_019973955.1 Trichonephila inaurata madagascariensis
ATTTTAAAATTGGAAGTTTCCCATGGGGGGGGGAAAACCCAAAAGGGGGGGCTGTGAGAGAAATCAAAAAAGTCAAAAAATAAGACATTATTTAAAAACTTATTTATTTATTAAAATGAAGCAAAACAAAATATATTCTGACGCTATATGAAATAAAATTCTCATTTATTTTGATATAATATACTCATAAATGTATCCGAACTGCTCAATGTATTTGATAATTAATTTAAATTAAGATGAATTTAATAAATGCTAGAATTGTAGATGGAAAACATATACGAGAAATATTTTTGTTTTTAATATAGAACATTCCTCATCCCCGTCTGCTCAAAATTCAAAGAGGGATTTATTACTACATCGCCTTTTGATTTCGACACTTGATATTTAAATAATTTTGAATCTAAAGTATTTATAATCTATTTCATCTACCATAACCCTATTGTTTCTTACAATACAATTAATTCCCAAATATGATTTATATTTTCCAAAAGAAATTTACTATATGAGTAAGATATGTAAAAAATAGTTTTATAGGAAAAACTAATACCCATTTTTTTTATTCACCAACTTCCCTAAAAAACATTCAGATTTAAATTTCCCTTTTAAAACTTGGCCAATCACACCCCCTCTTTTTTCTTTTTTTTTTTTGTGAAGTGAAAGTAAACAATTTTTAGGGTTATGAAAAGCATCCCCTTTTTTTTCCCTTTTTATTGATCCGCAGGACAGAAAACATTCCAATAAACTGCGTAGTAACGAGTGCCTGTTGGAAAAAAGGTGACACTAGTGAGTGAATATCGTAGCTTTTCTTCGGCAGTTAATGGGTTAAATAAATGCAAACAAGCTCTTTTTACTTGTTTTATAATCTAAGGATAGCGAAGTTCAGCGTCCGCTTGTAGCATCATGCAATGCATAATAATGCTGCTTTTTTAATCATCTACATATCTGCCAGACCTTCATGCAAAGTTTCGAAACAATCCCACTTATATTTCTTGATGCACAAATTTTGATTGCGATGAGTTTATATACACTTTTCTAAGCAATGCGCCCGATATACAAAGACCAATAGCCAAATCAGCCTTTTCTGTGTCATATAAATATATATTCTTGTTTACATATTGAGTTCATCATGAACTGACTATATTTATCACGGAAGATGAAACTTTTTGAACATTTGTTGGCCCGTGTAATTAAATTACATGAAAATTTGTGATATTGCAAGGATTGACACCTAAGAGTTCCTATAACGACATATAATGTTCTGATTGATATCAGAAACAGATCATTACCTACGAGGCGTATTTAATACACACAGTATATGCTTAAAATGCACAGCTTGCAACCAGAGTACAGGTTTTATGCACCTTATTAAAGTAAAATCAGGCAATTTTTTTAAAAGATACATTTACTCTTACATTTAGACCATTTATACTTGAAATAGCTTTACTCTGTAACTTGGACGATAGCAAAAAGAACGGCATACCATTTTTTCAATATATGTAACATAGAACTTTTTGTCAGCCTTCCTGTGCGACTCTATATTCTAAGTCTGCCATAAACAGCAAAATGTACCTTTCTATGTTTTGCTTATTTAATTAAAATATGTCATAAATTTTGTGAAAAATATTGTACTTTGCTTCATTTTGTGAAATTTATTTGAAAGTCCTGTATGTTTCTTGTTTTAAAATGGGTAAGTTTGATATTATACTCTGTTGAATATGTCAGTAAAATATTTTAATTGTAATTTTTGTTGCATGCGACTAAATTCTTCGGATTCACTAATCTTATTTTCATTTTTTTTGAGGCGGGGAGGAGGCAGAGGTTACGTATCTAGCATAAAGAAATCGCATTATCTCTGGTGCCATTTATATACACATAAGTTTTAACATTTTAAAAATATATATATGTAAAATTGTAAAAAACTGATATTACTGTTTGAAATGGAATTTTTTCTTTAATTGTACTACACATTAGAATATTCAAACACCAATAACTTATACAACGCTGTTCAAACTGTGTTTACGATAGTAATGCATGAAAAGAGATTCAAGAATGTTCCAATTGGATACTTCCCTTTTTCTCTTACGAAATGAAGTATTAATCAACATCCATTCATCCTTTAAATGTGTTGATTATGTCATTTACAATTAATAGGATTTCACTTTATTTTAAAAGATTCAGAGAGATTTATAATATTAAAGAATTACAATGTTTGCCCGCCAAAAACATCATGAGGAAAGATTCCAAACCGCGCAAAATTTTCACCTCGCATTTTACGCGATTATATATGAAAAATGATTTAGCAGTTCAGCGCCAATGCACAACATTTGTGTATGTTTATCTCTATCATGCTACTACTCTCAATACAGGAACAATGTCCTTTCTGACACCCTTTTCTTCAGGAAGTAATTTCCCAGGTGTTTCCAAGCATATTAAACCACAAACGCACACACACGAGTTATTCGAGTACGGTTCCAAATTTGATGCATAATTATTACCAATAGAAAATGCTTATTGTCATTACTAGAAATGGGGTAACGTATCGGGATTTAAATATATCCCAAACAGTCTTTTATATTTAAAATTGAGCAACATTGGCATGGCAGAAAATGGCTACCAAAAAATTTACTTCACGAAAAATTCGAGCAAAAGCTACTATCAAGAATCATGGTTATCGGATAGAAACAAATCGTCACAAAAAAATGTCGTATTTATAGATAAAAATAAACCGTAAAATTCGATTCCATAAAATGCGAACGATTTTTTGTATGTTTCAGTGTTCCTCCCCATTATATCAAGAAAAAGTGAATCAATAACTAGAGGTATTTCATAAATATTAGAACGCGGGATAGAAATATAAGACCTTTTTTTATGATAATTAATTTTTTAAATATTTTTATTGCATGCCATTCTACTCTAAAATGGAAAAAAAAATTCCATGCTTAAGACCATTATCTTGGAGTTGTAAGTGAAATTTAACGACTTTGAGTACAATTTTCAAAGCAAAAAAATGATTTCATTTGACCAAATTCTACGTAAACAAGAAAACGGGCATTTTTCCATTGTACATTTAGAACAATCTTCTAAATCTAAAAACATCATTAATTTAATGACTTAACATTTCATTAAAGTTATGCAGTTATATTATAACTTCAAACAAATAATTTCATTATTCGAAGCTTTATAATACATTTCAAATTCTAAAATAAATGTGTTTACGTCATACTCTTACATTTGGTAGAAAAGGCGCAGATTTTTCATCATAGAAACAACCGCGTTGGCTGATGGGATACCAGCAGCTGAATGGAACTGAGTGGAAAATTCAGCACTATAGCTTAAATTGAGGTTTTACTTTCATCTTTGCTAATATTCCAGCAGTTTTACAAAATCTACATGATGATTGGCTAATCTATGTCTTGAAGATGCATTTACATTTTTGATCTCAACGTGAATTTCCGCTGGAGGAACCTCAAGAGTTAGTTTGTGTGTTCGAAATAATTTTAATAAACATTTCAGGAACAATTCATTGGTAATCAATTTGAAGTGTCTTAGAAGTGTTTAATTTTGCGTCTCAAATGTATAAACATCACATTGAACATACAATTTGAAATCGTTAAGGTATCCGACTTTACGTTTTTGGAACCAAACAATTTTCTTTTATAAATGGAATCATTATCCACAATATTAAATAATACATAGATTCAACATAATATAAAATTATCTTAAGGAAATTTTGACAAAAAAAAAATTATTTATTACAAATATTTCGGCAAAAAATTAACTTGAAAAACTTATTTTCAAATGATGTTTAATATTTTGTAATGAAAAATGCTTCTATTATAAGGTGCCAATTTGATAGCTTATCCGAGTTAACAGGATTTATTTATTTATGTTCCGCCAAGATGGGCGATAATATTTACAATATAGATTTTACCTTAATGACCTGGCTTACTCTGTCGTCATGTGGTTGCCATAGAATAACGTATTTTAATAACTTTTAGCTTCGTTCCGCTTTGTAACCTATTATTTCGACATTCATACCTACGATATAAACACTGCAGTGCGATTTTATTGTTTTGCGTATTCTGTTTAAATCTTTGCTATTTATAGTCCATCGAGATCATTTTCAAAATGAGTGAGTACTGATCACCACTACAAGATCAAGTTGTGCTTATAATTATTGCTATAAATCGTTTATTTTCGTTTAAATCATTTTTTTACGTTCTTTGTTCGATGAAATTCTTTGAAGGAACTTGCAGTGCAAGTTTCATATTGCAAGCTTTCACTACTTTGGCAGTGTATTTCTTAAATAGTTTTAGCATACATTGTGTATTTATTTTATTCCTTAATCCTTGTACAAAATAGATTGTTACTATGTGTAATAATCATATAATATTCGTTGTTCATAATTATTTCTTTTTAGCATTTATTTATAAGTATTATTTTACATATTTCGTTATTTATTTATAATTAATATATTCTTCTAAGCTAATATCAAATTTATTCATTATCAAGTCTCATATTTATTTATTTATAATTATTATCTTATTGATTTTATAATTATTATCATTGATTATAACTGTTTCTGTTGTTTATCTCCTTATATTCTTATTTTATTTATTTATAGTTATGTAATACAAGTTCATAACTTATGCATTATTATTATTTTTTACAATTCGATGATTATTCTTTTTATAATTACCCATTTAATTTATATTATATGATTATTACTTCTAATAACTTTGTTAAAATCATTGCTATATGAATATTATATATAATTACGATAAATATTCTCAGGAATGTATCTCTTCTTATATAATACTTAATGTAAAATTTTATGTTACTTTGTGCATAATAATATTATTATTCATTTTTATTGATTGATCTAGGTTATTCTCAATCTCTTGATATATCCTTTATTTGAAATGCATTTCAATTTATTTCCAAAACAATTCTTTAAATTATTGTATCATTAAATTACGCTAGGCCACCATATTGGTTTATTTCCCGGCATCAAAGCGGCACTTGGCACTATTACCCCAATCTCATTCGTTCTGTTTATGGCAAAATTTGCCTGTATGTAGTTCAGACCTCTGTGTAGAGGCCAACTATGAATTTTCTAGCATCTGGCTATTTTCATTTGGAACCAATTGAAACTATATTGTACTTAAATAATAATTTTTTATTGTAATATTAATAACAACAATTTTATATGCATTTTATAATCTAAATGGCTTTTAAATATCATAAATATTATCCATTTATACACTTTTGCAAAATCACGGTTCGAACATTGCTAAGATTACATAGCAATTGTAAGTTGTAATTAGACAGATTATTCATTTAAATTATTTTTGCAAAAGGAGTTTTCTTATGGCCTTATAAAATTTAATAAGAAAATACATTTAAGATATAGGATTCCAACAAGCTGTTGTAATTGAAATGAAATAGAATACATTTCAAACTTCATCATAACATCACAGAAATGTTGGTATAATATCCTATTTTTTTTTAAAAAAAAGACCGTAATATTTACTTTAATAGCCTCTTCAATCAGTAAATTCTGTTTTGAAATATATTTTCATTCTGTTTCATTTTAAGCTTATCAAAAAATAAACTGCTAGGGGAAGCAGTAATTCCGTTTCATGTCATGTTCTGTTGGTGGAAAAAAAGAACGTTATCTACACAAACTGCTTCATCTCCAGTTGCTGTCATCGACTGCAAAAATCCCTTTAAGTCCAAGCCACTTTAGAAAAGAAAACCAATTTTATGATAGCCTTTGCGGAAATTTCTCCTCTTTAAATTACTTCAACTTACTATCCCATTTTCTTTGTCTTTGAAAGATTGTTTAACGCAGTGGAAATAGAAAAATGGATTTAAAAAGTGACATTATTTTTAGAATGTTGCCATGTATTTTATTTTTTTCTGTTTACTGCAAAAAAATTCGAAGTTTATTATTTCTTCTACACAAATTAATAAAGACCCATTAGGTTTGAATAAAAATGCATTTTATGCAATTTTAGACTTTTTAGTACACATTTAAGCAATTATGTGATTTCCATATCTAGAAACTTTTAATTGCATCCTTATTCATTTTCAACACTAAAAATGAAATGCTTCTTATATCTTACGAAATATAAAATGTTTATTGTCCTTTCTGTTACTTTCAACGTTTTGTTGGCATCTAAAAATTTATTTGTATTCTGTATGCAGTGTTTCTCAAAGTGTGGGGCGCGAGCATATCGAAAATAAGGTTAAAAAATAATTTTACCCAGCAGTAAGTAGGAAAATTTCTGAAGAAATCTCATTTCAAAACTACATTACCTAGATAATTAGTCGTATTTAGCTTCATCAAACTTATAAAAGCTTTCATTTTGATACATTCATTATCTATCTGATCCTATAACTAAATAAAAAAACATAGCAATACACTGTTTGATTTGCTGTAATCTCTTATCCATGATAATGGGTACTACTGAGTTTTTCTTTTCAACCTAGAAACTTTATTTCAGAGAAAAGGTGAAGCAGACCTAGAGAAATATTCTAGAAAAGATAAAATTCATCGGTTTTGACCTTCGAACTTACTGTTATGGTTAGTTCGTTCCTATTTATGCCTTTGTGCTATTCAAGGAGAGAATTCTAAACCATCAAATACATATATATACGAAAAGTTATAAACCTTTAGAAAAGCACAGAAAAAACCACTGAAGAGTGTACCATCTTACTATTTTTTATGGTATTCTAAAACATATAAAAACAAGATGAGCTGTTTAGTTCCTTTTAGAATTAGCATTCATGGTTTTACTGATTACATATTTAACTCATTGGTGGTCGCGTAAATTACAAGTCAAACTACAGAAATTTGAACAAATATGACGGTTTATACAGATATCATTCCTGTGAAGCTTTCGTGAAAGTTTCTTGTGATTTGTGTCCTTTATTAAGATCCATGCATACCAGAAACAAGCACAAATTCCAGTTCTATGGACTCCTCAGGTAATATCTGTAATGACTCAAAAAAGACAAAAAGTAAACGAAAATGTCTTTAAATATTCACTTTGGAATGTGATTTTTATTTATTGTGCAATAGAAAATAATTGTAAATAAAACTTCGGGGTGACTCGCCACCCGCGTGACTAATATGTATTGTCAGTGATGCGTCTGCTCCCCAAGTTCAAGACATTTTGAAGTCTTCTTCATTTAAATAAACCACAAATAACAATTGCTCTTTTATCGGAATTTTACGTATTTTCTATTCAACCTTAACGTATAATAGATATATTGTGAGGATTACAGTACACACGCACACAGTTCGTTCGTCATTACCATCGCCATGTGACATTTCATTTTAAAAAAAAAATCATTTGACTTCTGCTCGTATGCCGTACTCTTGGTTTTACTCTCCTTTATTCATCAGGGTACCGACTAGTGGCAGTAGTTGGTTTTGTCGCCATCTGCACCACACAGGTTGAGGGTTCAGACAGCCCATCTCGGTGGATTTTCATGATGCTGAAAGGTATGAACGGCCATGTCGTATGATTATTCGGAATGTAAAATCCCATGAAAATGCTTAGAATTTCATAGCTTTAAAATTCTTAAAAATTTTTAGTTCAATTTTGCATCGTCAGAGCTCAGGTTACTCTGGAGGAAACTGGGCATTAAGAGTACTGCGGCAATTATTATTGCCTGACCCATGCTGTGTGACACTAAAAGTGATACCAGCTCACCAGAATACTGGGTCACTTGCAAGGTAAAATACCAACATTTGCAGTACACGTTTTGCGCAGAGCAATCAGATAGATTTAATAGAATCCACCGAACATCCGCGAGAATGCTTAATTGTGACGGATATGATAGATAACGCTCTCCTCACAGCTAATAACACTATAATGACATTTTAAACTTTTAGAAATGGATGATGGAAGAAATAAATCTTTAAATAAATATCCTTTCGCAAGTATAATTTCCACGTTACTAAAATGCTGAGCTTACAATAACATGATAATTATCCTGTGCCAAAGTAATTTTGTTTAAAATATATATTACTTAAAAAATTATATAATTTGCTTAAAATATATATTACTTAAAGTAGCAAATACAAAATTTAATACTTTCTTGTGAATTTGTACGGTTTATAATTAAGATCGTATCGTAACTGGCGACAAGCCTTTGTCATATATATAAAGAAGGAAGGCATAGATAAATTATGATTAAAATTAATTCCATAAATAAAACTAGATTTAGGAAAAGCTTGTTCTGTAATGCAAAATAGAAATATTGATCACAAGAGAACTATTTTCCATGTCTCAATTCTCTTTTTCAGTATTATTACACGACTTTTTTTTATCTTAAACTGTAATATTTAAAAATTCCCAGTTTTTAAACTGTGTCCTCGTGTTCCAAAGGAATAAAATAGCATTTTTAGTTGTAATTCGTCCGAAGTGAAAATTTGCATCAAAAACCCAGACTAAAATATGTAGTTTAGCAAAGGTATAAAATAGAGCAGATTCCTAATGAAACGTATACAGGGTTTCTACAAATTTTTGGGAACAATAAAATTTTTTTTATTTTGCCACCTGATCTAATAAATCAGATCAACCAGTCATCGTGGCGATGGACTAGTAGTACGCCTGTCGTTAACAGTAGTTTTGAGCACCTTTCAGTTGACAGTATGATTTGGCTCGGTACCACCCCAATTTAGAGGGAGAACAACCTGGAGATGGTCAGAGGAAAAATGTGGAAGGCTTCACGATTTTGCATGTCATCCTTTCGCAGGCGCGATGCTAATCTTTTCTGTATCGTTCCAATTTCAGTATGTGTATTGCCGAAGCGAATGTTTAATGAAACCGCTATCGATTCTAAGCCGTACCCCAAATTGTGAACGCTTTTTTTGTGAAAAATGAAAAAATAGTTTAAAATAGTGTATATTGAGATATCCAATTTTACGAAACTAAAATAAATTTAAAATGAGAACGAATAAAAAAGTGAATATTTAGTTATTTTGCAAGTATTATAAACTTTTAAATGCATACATGCAACTGTAATTGCTCTAATTGCCCTGATCCAACGAATGCTTTTTTCCTTCAATTCTTTGCTGCACCGAATTTTCAGTAGCATTAACATCGGGAAAAAAGTGTGGCTTATATTTGAATAGATATGGTTGTAATGTGTCCTAAGTTCATTCAGAGATAGCGCTAGGTGTCATAATGTAAGAATTTGGGAATCGGAAAATCCTCATGCTATCCTAGATCATGAAAGAGATAGTCCCAAAGTAAACGTGTACTATGCTGAAAAGAATGTTATGGAAATTATTTCCCTGGACATTTTCCTCATGCCAATAATCAAATAAAAATGCCAGGTGTTCCCATTTTTCAACCGGATGTCGAACTTCGTCGCCTTTACAATAACATTATATCTTTCCTCAGAGCTGAGGTATTAATTTGGATTGGCCATGAAGTTGTTTGTTTAGTGACCATCATGATCACCAGATCTTTTATGGCAGGATATCAGAGGATGGAATTTGTAAGAAAATCAAGTTACACTTCACTATTTCCTGTATCTTTTCTGAACTATAATCAAATTTACACTGCAATTAATTGGATTGATGGAGAAACCATGCTGACAAATATGGAAGATTCTGATATATAGAAAGCACAGATTTACCAGTGGGACATTTACAGATTAACAAAAGAAGATTTATGATAATGATGAACTTGGATTATTTCTCTATCTTACGAAAATATATACTTTTTCTTCACTGTAAATTACATGCAATAAATTTTTCTTTTTCCGCAACTGATTTGTAGACGCCAGAAATGCATCCTAATCAGTGCGCCACAATAGGAGGACAGTTAAAGTTTTTTGTAAAACAAAATCTTTTTTAAGCTAATTCAAAAATCTCAAAAAACAGTTATTTTGCCAATAAATATATGATCAAGAACGGTTATTTTTTCCATTGTTCATCTGCATTGAACAGTTTTATATTCTTGATCATATGAGGCTTGATATATTTTAGATTGGTCAAAAACAATAAGGATAACAATCGAACTTCGATACTATTTTATCTGAAATCTTCGCTAAAACATACGTTTTCAGAACTTTTTTTATAAGCCATAATTTTTAAACTATAACAAATTAGATGCGATTTAACATCTTGTTATTGAAAAACTGATGGATAATTCAGGACAAATAGATGATTGTGAGAGATTTTCCCATTTTCTATCTTTCTTGAGAGAATTGAGATTTATTATAAGCCCGATTTTGCAAGAAATATTGTTTTTCAAAATTTGAGAGGCATGGTAAATTGTCGGAGCAATTCCTTATGCATTAATTGATAATGAAACTCCTAACAAAACTGTTGCATTTTCTAATGCTTTACATTGTTTGGAAATTGTGAAACATAGTGTTACGAATTTTGTGTAAATAGTGTAAATAATTTGTATATTTGGATGTGTAATGCATTTATATTACTCTATGTTATATTTATTTTATGTTAAAATTGTAAAATTCACAAGCAATAAGCCTTTCCTTACGCTATAATGCCGATTCAATGAAAAAACTTGGCTAAAGACCCAAAATGGCATCATTTTTGGTGACCGAGTTGGCGGCCAATTTGGTGACCATTTTGGTGGTATTGGTCACCATGTTGGAGAGTTCGGAACTCTCTGGATTCTTCTAGAAAATTGTGGAGAGATACACTAATATCACGCTCAATGACACGAGCGGTTATATTTCTGGAAGTTTCTGCCGCGCCTATAAATAGAGATGCTCGCCGATACGAGAGTCAATCTTGATTCAACCAGTGAGTCGTGAGCATTGTTTTGACTAGCGATAACTGATTAGCTCGGCTGTGCTTGTGTGTGAATAATCCTTTACATACTTGTATTTTTAAACTCTGATAATTGTGTTTGAGTGCTGTAGAAGGTGTGAAGATCTTCTGAGATTTATTCTTTGAGGAATCCTGTAATTTAAAGGATTGGATTTTCGTCAATAAATTATCATCGCTCTTAAAGGACTGACTGATTTGCATAAAATCCTCGAACCCGGATTAACGTAACAATACTTTTTACAGCAGGATGCAAGCGATTCTGCTGTTCTGCGATTCTGCATAAAAACAAAAAAAGAACGATTTCCAGTCAGAAATCAAAAAAGATTGTCAAACATCTATTTGTCAGTGTTTTATAACTTTCAAACAACTGGTGCGTAATATTTCGTTAATAGTATTTATAGCTGCTGATAATTTTTGTGCAGTTGATTATTGTAGAATTTGTGTAGGGTAAGTTAAAAAAAAACTTGTATTTATTTAGACCCTGATATTACGAATAGCCCCGAATTAACGAAAAAATGTTAGATCCCGATTAATTCGCTAAATCGGGGTCTGGCTGTTTTAACATCGAGAGCCAAGTTTTCGAGACTCGGCAGTAATAAGTTCACCTGCCAACATTTATTGCGAGTTCTGCTGGTTCCTTTAAGGTATCCGACTACGTTCGGAACCGTGATTTTGCAAAAGCGCACAAATGGATAATTTACATGATATTTAGGGTCACTTAGATTAGAATACATGTATAAAATTGTTTTAAGGACATTTTGACAAAACAAATTATTTAAATGCAATATTTTTCCAAATAATTAACTTAGAATATTTTTTTTTTCAAAATGTTCTCCTTTTGTGAAAAATGCTTCTATTATAATAATATTTTGCCTGTATGTAGCTCAGACCTCTCTACAGAGGTTCAACTAGGATTTTTGAAATATAAAACTTAGAAGTGGGTTTATCCCTATTTTAAGACAACAGAGGGGAAAATTTCAAAAAAGAAACGCCGATAATTATTTCAATTGGTTGTAACTCTGAAAATAATGTGAAATTTCAAAAATCATTGTTGAGCCTTTGTAAAGAGGTCTGAGCTATATACAGGCAAAATATATTTATAATAGAAGCATTTTTTACAAAAGGAGAACATTTTGAAAAAAGATTCTAAGTTAATGTTTTGCCAAAATATTGTATTTAAACTATTTTTTTGGTATGTAGAATTTTATACATGTAGTCTAATCTATGTGACGCTAAATATCATGAAAACTATCCATTTTTGTTATTTTTTAAAATCACGGTTCCGAACGTAGTCGGATACCTTAATTGTATACGAGTAGTAGAATCCAAATACACATAAAATAGTATACTTTGTTAATTATGGGAATTATTTCTACCATCTATGTTCCATCTGTCTTTAGCCCTTCAATTTGTGCAATATCTCTCACGTAGTATCATTTTAGTACGATTAAAGGTGAGATATTTTTAAACCGTTATATAATTAATCATCAAGCCCTTCATTGAGGATATTTGAAAAACAATAAATTAAATATATTCTCTAAATATTTAATGAACAGTACATTCATAATAAGAAAAACTATATTTTATATATAATATATTATATATCTTCCTAGTAAATTCCTTTATTTAAATCTGAGGTAGTATTCTCTTTTGTTATATCTTCCTATTTTTATGAATTTTATGTATGGTTTGTTGTTTTTTTATTTCGAAATAGCATTTTTATTTTGTCCAGAATTTAAAACTTAGAATAAATTAGAGTTAGAAATATTTATGTCATTTACATACTTTTTTTTTGTACAATTAAAATATTTTTGCAAACTGCTCGGCTCCGTGATATTTTTTTTTTTTTTTGGCAGTGATTTGGTTTTTAGTTATTAAAAATATTTTTACTCTGTACAAGTAAATGAAAAAATATATTTACATTAATATTATAATGAAACTGTAGCATGAAGAATAAATATATTAAGCTGAAAAAATGCGGCAAACTAATATTTTTTAAACAAAGTACTGCTTAATAAATTCCCTAAAAATACCATTAAAATTTTTGTAGTAAAAAAATTCTCTTTTTTTCCTAAAAATTCCTTCTAACATTTTGTTATATTGAAGAATTCGTCGTTTTTTTCAAATCAATGGTAGAAAAAGTTTCCTTTTTTAACAGTCTAGAAGAATATAAATTCGTCTTAATTCTCTTCACTTCACTCGGGATATGTCCACAAAATTTATTACTAGCTATTCGAAATTCTTTGCTTTACGGAAAAAAATTGCTTGGGGATTTCAGAACTAGAAATTAGAGAATTCAAGCAGAATTAGAACTTAGTATCTTTTCCCCATACGATAGCTTGAATGCAAACTTTATTTTTGAAGGATTTTTTTTATAAAGAAGACAATCTCTTTCTTATTAAACCATATTTGTTCTCCAAGTTTATTATTATTTTCTTTTTCTGTGGTTTTAGAAATAGATAAAAGAGATTCTTCATATATAAAAATACATTTCTAACAATATCGCTAAATACATAAAATATTCAAATAAGAAAATTGCTCTTAATGATTAGCCTTAAGAACATGTAAAATATTTGTTTTAAATAATATCATATACGTATTATTTTTACCTAATAAAAATATTTAGAGTTCTTATTAGCAATATTAAAAAGTTTAAACACAAGAGCTCTCATATGGTGTGGCCTTGCCTAAAAGTTAACACCCAGTTAATTTTTTATGTTTAAAAACTTGCCTATTTAATTTTTCTAAATTTTATCAAAAGCTTCTAGCGTTATTTATATTCATATTAGTAAGACAATAAATAAAACACAAAAATCATGTAAACTTAGGAACAACAAAAAAAATGAGTCCTTACTAAAACTGTTTATTATTTTTATTAAAATTATTTTGAATAATTAGTCATATAATTTTTTTTATGATTTAGTCCCTGCAGTTTTTTTTTCTTTTCGCAAACAGAGTAATTAATAACAAAAATTATTGATTTTTGAAAGGACAAAAACGAATATATATTTTTAATATTTATTAAGAGTTTTCATATTTATATAAGCTTAAGACATTTACCTTGCCAATTAATGCTTAATATATTTGAGACAATTTCTTGCTTAATTTAAACTTTCCAACGGATATTTTAAAATAACATGAAAATGCTAATATAAGTTGAAAATTTATCCACAATCAAAATTTTCAAATTTTAATATATTCAAATCTACTATTAGGTTTTAGCATTTGTTACATTTATTATTAATTTTTAGCTTGTGCTAAATTGGGTGTCAAGCTTTGTAACAGATCTCGATAAACTTTGTTAAACTAAAAATTTGAATTTGTTGAAAATAATAATTTTTTAATATATATATATTATAAAATCCTACTAGTTTAAAACTTTCCCGTATAGTTTCCATACCAAAGAATAATTTCATCAATAACATTTATTTATAATCAGTTTGGATAATTTTCCCAAACTCATTGGCCCCACAGCTCATGAGAACCAAGGCCTACTGTACCCACCTCAGTTTTAATGATCTTGGGCATTGAGGGGCATAAGCAAATGTTCCGGTCAAATGGTCAAACTGACGTGAGATCCCATATGTATAGCTCCAAAGCAAATTTGGTAATAAAAGTTATATACAATTTGTTCGCTAAAATTTGCTTCTATCAATTTATTTTGTCCGCTACCTTAATTTGAGAAGTTCAAAATAATGGAACCACATAAACATTTCCTTACAAACAAAATTCTTTTTTTATTTAGAAATTATTTTGATTCAATTTTCCAGGTATTTTTTTCGTTTTAGCATCCATGTTGATATATTTTACAGTAAGCGTTAAGGTTTTAAAAAGTTAAAAAAAGAAAGTTTTTCAAATTCAGCTATGTAAAAATGAAAACATTTAAAAATGTTTATGAGTGTTAAAGATGGGAACAGAAATAAAACGCGACCTAATAATTTTATTAACAAACAAATTTTAAAGTATGGACAAGTATTTTAACATTTTAAGAAGTTTACAGAAGGTGCAAAATATTTACTAAAAATCAACAACGGAATAGATTTTCAAATCCAAACTAACTTTTGTTTGCAATAATCTAAGAAACATAAATAACTAAAAAATTTCAAAAAGTGAGAGTTTGAGGGAGAGATACACTTCAAAAAATACTTATTTTTTTAAAAATAGTAAAACAATGGCTGATTAAACTGAGACTTTTACTTTCAGAATCAACTTAATATAATCTGAATATAAAACAAATTATTTTTACTGTTACTCTCTCCAAAAAGGTTTTGAGAAAAGGTGCTGTGTAGCTTTCAGATATTGTTTTCTATGACGTGTATATTTTTTCCGAGAGAGAATAAAAACCGATGCATAATATTACAAAGTATAATTATGATTCTTCTTAACTATTAAAATAATTTACTAAAAGAAAATATTGTCAAAACTTTTATTAAATATTCGAAGCTAAAGCAAAATCTTCCCTCAATGTTATTTTTTATGTTGTCAGTATTAAATTATTCCGTTCTGGTGCTGAAAGCTTTAAAATTAATTTAAGACATTTTTATTTATCTTTTTTTTTGGATATGAGGAAACGTAAGATTTTGGATATTAGTGATTTTATCTAGTAAGTGCTAAGACTAATTAATAGCCAAATCTTTTCATTATTAAAATACTTTTAAACGTGTTTCAAGTCTAATAAGTTTCTGGGTTTAATTTTTGTAAATATTTTGCACTCACTGGGGACAGAAAAAGAATTTTTGATACAAAATGACAAAATAAATATTTTTTATACATTTGAGTAATTTCTCCATATGTTATAAATTTTTCTGCTATTTGATATGATGGAATTTTTGTATTTTTTGAATTAATTGGGATTGAATTTGTGGATAAATCTTGTCCCGAATGCCAATGCCATTCTTGGATAAGGAAAAAAGATAGAATTTTTTTAAAAGTAAGGTTCTTCATTTTTACAAATTAATTAAAATAATAATTTTGATTATGAGACAGAGATACAAGATGGTAGAGGTGCAAGATGAAATATTGAGCTTCGTAAAGAGCGAATTATTTAAAGTTTAAATTTGAATGATGTTATAGTAGTTTAATGCAGATTATTTTCCATTTACTTCAAGTACTCCAAGCTACTTTCTTAGTTTTATAGTGTTCAATAGGGGAGGGGAGGGGGTGGAGAATACTTATTTATTTATTTTTTTTTCGATCACTGTGCGCTGTAAAATTGCCTTCTTTTTAGCTAAGTAAAAAGATAAAAAAAATCAAACTCAAAATATCTTCCGCACGCATATAGCACTTAAGGTCTTGCAAAACAAAGAAATTTCACTTTTTTTTTTTTTGTTCATTTAATTTACAGTTGTTTAAATTAGTGATATTTCAACAAAAAATTATTCTAAATCAGATGTCTGAAGTATGAGGAGCAAAAAAAAAATAAATCTTTTAAGGCTGTTTTCGGTTAATGTTAAAGAATAGGACCCGAATTCGGAATATTTTTCCGTGCTTCGCTATCCTGCAGAGAATCATTTATTTTGTCATATTATTCATTTTTATCCTAGTTGACACATTTTTTATTTTACAAAATGTGTTTCGTATTTTTTCTCCTATACCTTAATGTTAAATGAGCTATCTCTTCGCACTTTAAAAGAAAGAAAACTAATTATTCATGAAATATTTTGAAATTTTAAAAACACTATAATATAAACAAATACCTGAGTTACAATTTCACAAATTTTTAAGAAAATTGACGCATTTTTTCTGTCCGAAAATATGCTCCACTTAAGTTCACTTTATTGTGCATACGCCTTAAACTTAAAATAGTTACTATCGTTATAAAAAGCTGAAAAACACATTTCTTTCTGTAAAATTAGAAATATTGTAATTTTGTTCATCTTTATCCTTTCATCATCAAGAGACAAAGTTTTAAAATGGGAAACATTATTAATTTTATACATTTTTGATGCCCTACGCTGTTAATCTGTTACTGAGCATAGTTTATAAAATTATTCAATATTTTTATTGAAGGGAAATACTTTAAAGTCAGTTTGAGAGAGTATTGAATTTGATAAATAGAATCGTCTTGATAATATTGTCTCTTACTTCAGCACTAAACACTTTTCAAAATTTTCCTGTCTTACATTTATTAGAGCATCCCAATTGAGCAAATTTGGATTTTTTTTGGAGTGTGCATCTTACAACAGAACATTTGCATGGTTTTACATAAGAAAGTAAAACAGCCTTTTCATGACGCCAATATTCCTTCAAGAAAGAAGTTTTGTTTGTAATACGATTATAATACTTGTTAATTTTTGATAGGAGCCTTTAATTAAATGTTCTATTTAGTACTCGCAAACATCAGGAATAGAAGCTTTTTTGAACAGATGACTAATCTATTTTCACAACCATTTCACCTACATTATAAAAATTCACATACTTGTTGGAGCATTGAAGCTTCAATAATATATCTATAAATAGATATTGTTCTAAGCCAGTGCTTTTCAAACTTTCAATGTCTGTGACCCAATATTCAATCATAAATTTGCATCACGCCCCCGCCCACCATACAAATAATGTATTAAATTAAATAATACTATACTTTGACGCTAAGACGGCAATACAAATTTAACATCTTAAGTCCCTCCGACGTATATAAACGTCTCGCTCAGCCAGTGTGTTAATTTCTCCCAGACATTTATATACGTCTTTTCTGTGAACTGTTATCTATAAAATTATTTCGAAGGCTATGGAAAGCAATAAAATGACCTTGACAGTGTTTGCGAAGGATTTAATTGTTTCAGAGGATTTGACTATTTATTCCTTTGCTACCCTCAATAGACCACATACGCTGACGTACATGGCATTGGGAACGATTCGCGTAATTTTTAATTGGCATTTAAGGGATTAATTATATAAACAATACAAATTATCTAGATAAGTGATAATGTTGTCATATAATTTTATATATGACAAATACATGGGGTCACTGGTAATTATTAAACTTGTCCTTAACTTAGAATTGTTAAATTAATTATATATATATATATAATGGATTGTGCAGTCCGATACATTTTTATAAGTGTAAATAAGTATTTCATTTTCTATTACGTCAGAATGTATTTGATTACTTTCAGTAAGTTAATAATTTGTTTGAATAATCTTTTGTTTTTGACTTTTCAATATGCTCGCGCCCCCTCGCAGGATTATCAGACCCCTTGGGGGCGTGCCCCACAGTTTGAGAAACACTATTCTAAGCCGAATTAGAAAAATATATTGAATAAAATAGACATGATTAGAAGCAAATATGTATATATATTTTGTATGGTTTACGTCACTTGCTGAAATCTTTTAGCTCATGCAAAATAATTCCGCTTATCAAAACCATTAAACACTCTATGTAACATAATCATAAAATTTATTAGAACACTAATGATTAAGGTTTCACTTTTAAAACTTTGAAGTTGACACTCTTCAAGTAAGGATGGCACATCTAAACATTTTTCTTTTAATTTCTCCCTCTTCATAAGCGATCGTTAAGAGACCAGGAACTTTTATTTATACATCAGGATATATAATTTTCGTATATCGTTCCTAATTAATTGATTTTTAAAATAAAAATCATGGCAGAGTGACACTTTATGTAGAATGTATCTTATTATTTATAATCGTTATAAAATATATATTTATCGCTACGATGATTACTAACATGAAAATTAAATATAATTAGAGATGTGCGGACTTATTGTAATTTGAAATGTTTTGATAACATATGAAGTCTTACTACTTAATTCAGTAAAATATTATGGGAAGTAATATTAAAATATATATATATATATAAGTCAATTCTTGCTTAGGTCAACAATGTAAAATTTTATTTTAGTTACTTTTTATATTAAATAATTACAATTAAAATAAATGTGTATATACATATGACACACACACAGAATCACAATATTAAGTGGCAAAATAGAAATCGATTTTCCTATCTATATATGGAGTGGACTCTTATTATTGTTTGTTACAATTTATTTATTAATTAAATTTTATTTCGCCAATAAGATAGTATAGTAAGCATAAATAACACTCTCAGAAATTAGGCCAGCCCAGGTGGGATTCGTAAGCATGACTTTTGGATCAGATGTCCAACACGCTACCCATTGCTCTACAGGGGCTCAACCAGAGCTTTTTCTTTTTATATATGGTGTTGGACTATTATTTTTGTTTGTTACTAAATATCTATTAATTAATGAATTAATATTTGAAAAAACTGTATTAAACTGTTTAAAAGAATTTATTTAAACTTGGGGCTGAATAAAAAGTATTCTATTAACGATTGAAAATTTGAACCAGATATATATATATAGGGAGAGTGAGAACTAAGAGTAGAAATTAAATTGATATTAAATATTTAACAAACTTTAATTTATGATTTTAGAAAATAGAACATTCAAAAGTAAGTAAACTGTCAAAAAATTGTTTATTCTTTATAAAACGTTTTTGTACATTTAAGAAGTATTTAGATGTTATTAGAAAAATATTGCGATACAGATGCAATGTGTAAGATGCAAATTCTACAACACTAATTATTATGGTAAATTTATTGATGTATAATTAGTGTTTATTAATCTCTTTCGTGAGGATACTGAGAGACTTCTAAGATAAGGTAAGTAAAAACACTTTTAAGGTAAGTGTTAAGATCCACGGAAGATACTGAGAGATTTACTCACTAAATAAATGTAAGTTAGAGGAATTAGCTAATTACTAAACACTCAGTGAATAGTGATTGTTACACTGACTAAGTCATACACACAAAGAAGGTTTAATGCCTTTTTTTAACATGTAGCAGTTATTATATACTGAATTGTACGAGTTAGGCGTTAGACACGGATCTGTTTTTGTGTAGCATTTCGTGATTACTTTTATTAATCGGTTAGATTTATTTTTAATGAATATAATTTATGAGATTATACAAATGATAAAATTACTAAGTAGGTCCGAGACATTTGGAATCTTTCGCTAAGGTTTTTGCATATCGAATATCCCGGAGCACCACGTTAAACCTACTTATAACGATCACTTATACCTTCAAACAGTATCTTTTTAGTTTTAGCTATATTCGTTGTGTAACACTTATCATAGTTTTATGAAAAACTTGAAATACACATTTGTATTGCACTGAAGGTATCCGACAACGTTCGGAACCGTTATTTTAAAAAAAGAGCATAAATAGATAATTTTCATGATATGTAGTGTCACTTCGATTGAAATACATGTATAAAATTGTTTTAAGGACATAATGACAAAAAAATTATTTAAATAGAATATTTTGGCAAAGAATTAACTTAGAACAACCTTTTTTTAAAACGTTCTCCTTTTATGAAAAAGGCTTCTATAATAATAATAATAATATTTTGTTTATATAAAGTAAATGCTTCTCTATAGAGTCTGAACTAAGATTTTTGAAAAATTCGGATTATTTCCAGAGTTACCACCCATTGAAATAATTATCGGCGTTTTTTTTCTTAAAATTTTCCCCCTCTGTTGAAGTAAAATATGAATAAATCCACTTCTAAGTTACATATTTCAAAAATTCTAGTTACTTAAACACTTAAATTACGTGCAACGAACAAATAATTTCTTATATTTGGCAATAATATTATTCTAGGCACATTCAACTATTTCTAATGAGTTCATATGACAATAACTTGAAGAGAAAATGATTCCATATATACAAAACAGTACTTTATTTTAGAAGAGTATTTCTCAAATTCAAAAATTAAAATTACAACTGTTCTATTTTCGAGCTTATTTCAAAAATTAATGAAAGGCATTTAAGAAAAATATATTTTTAAGTTCGTTAAAACTAAAACATATTACATTCGATTCACTTAACAGATTGAAATTTTAAATAAAAATAAAAAGAATTACTTTTACATTATGATAATAGTACGCATTAAATACATTCATATTTATACATATGATAATAGTATGCATTAAATACATTCATATTTATACATATGATAATAGTACGCATTAAATATATTCATATTTATACATAAGGTAACAGTACGAATTAAATACCTATATATTTATATACATGATAATAGTACGCATTAAATACATTCACATTTATATACATATGATGATAGTACGAATTAAATAAATACATATTTATATACATATGGTAATAGTACGTTCTAAATTTTCCATTTATAACAAAAATGGCTTCAATTACAAAAATCCACACAGCCACCCATCCGGTATAGCGGTTAGTGACGCTGTGCCGTTGAACATGGAATCAGATCCCAGAATGTAAATAGACGTTTGTAAATGAATAGTGCTTCAATGGCATGAATGCACTCTAAATATTCGTTGAACTCTAAGTCCTCTCATGTGGTTGGTGGAAAGAGAAGAGAGGTGGGAGGCCCTGTGATCACCTCCTATTCTACTCTCCCTCAAAATTGGGATGGAAGCGAGCCAATTCGTACTTTCACCTGCATGGTGCTCAAAGCTAAGGCTACTGACATGCGTAAAAATTCTAGCCCTCAGCCGCAATGAATTTCGCGGACCTTGATCTGACTTCGTCAGCAGGAGACATAAGTCACAACAACACAACAATAACATTTAGTATTTCTTAACTGCATGGGCTCAAGGCTCCATCTAATGGCATACGTAAAAACTAGTCTCTTGCCACGATGAATTTAGTAAGCCCCAAACTGGCACTGTCGATCAGGTGCACAAGCAGCCACACAACAAAGATTCTCTAATTTCATCAAAACCAATTGTTTATTCAGTTTAATAACATGTTATATTTCAAGATTCACCTTATTACCAGCATTAAATTTTCACGATTATGTTTATTTCAGAATGGCAGAATCGAATAAACAGGACAATGCTCATTACAATTTCACCTAATCTTTTTAACACTAAATTCAAAAGAAATTCCTTTCGACATAATTCACACAGATATATCTTGAGATTATCTAGTTGTAACGTTTTCTGTCGAGTATGAAGAGCCCTTATGGTGATAAGATGTGAACAAAAGAGTTCGTAAAAAATTCATGAAAATGCAGAATGATAAATGTTTAAACGTGAGTTTTAAGGAATTGAACACTATCTAAACAATGGTACTTTAAAGATAGTAGCAGTTTGTGTGTGTATATGTTCTTAAAGAGTTACATTTGTGTATTTGCTGAAGAAAAGCTAAATGTCAATTTCCATAAATCTATTGAAAATCTTGTGGGGATTTTAACCCCAAATTATGAGATGTTGAAATTATCTTATCATTTAAATAAATTCGTGGTTTTTCCAAGTCTAATATTTATTTAAAATATGAAGGGTTTTTTCAGAGATGCAGAAAAATATTTTTAAAAGAGATACGTGATTAAAAATTCTATCTGCCTGTTGGAAATTAAATACAGTCAAACTTCGATTTAATTAATTCATCGGGACCGAACATTTTATTCTTTAATTCAAGGCTTAAAGTCATAACGGGTTTCAAGCAAAATACAAATTTTTCTGCGTTTATCTTTTGGAAATTATGTAATAAGCGTCTACACAAAAGTATCCATAGTTGAGAAATTAGTTTTTTATTCAACAGCTAAAAATATTTTTAGTGAATTATTACGCACCAGTTATTTGGAAATTTTAAAATACTGACCAACAGATGTTTGACAATCTTTTTGATTCCTGACTCGAAAGATTTATTTTTCTACTTTATGCAGAGTAGAAAATACCACGTCATTTACATCCTGCTGCATAAGGTATATTTTAAAAGTTTTCGTAAACAATGTAAGGCATTAGAAATTGTAACAGTTTTGATAAGAGTTTAAATATCAATTTCTGCACCAAAATCACTATTTATTGGCTCTGACAAATCAACCATTTCCTCATCTTCAGTCGCACAGACAGGAAGTTCGTCCTCAAATGTAAGAGAATCCTTAAGGTATCCGACTACGTTCGGAACCGTGATTTTTCAAAAGCGTATAAATGGATAATTTTCATGATATTTAGTGTCACTTAGATTAGAAAATGTATATAAAATTGTTTTAAGAATAGTATTACAATAAAATATTATTTAAGTACAATATTTTGACAACAAATGAACCTAGAATGACCCATTTTCAAAATAGTCTCCTTTTGTGAAAAATGCTTCTATTATAATAATATTTTGCCTGTGCATATCTCAGACCTCTGTATAGAGCCTCAAATAGAATTTTTGAAATAAATAACTTAGAAGTGGGTTTATCCATGTTTTACGACAACCGAGAGGAGAAATTTTAAGAAAAAAACGCAGATAATTATTTCAAATCATTGCAATTCTGAAAATAATGTGAATTTTTCAAAATTCATAGTTGAGTCTCTGTACACAGGTCTGAGCTATATACAGGCAAAATATTATTATAATAGAAGCATTTTTCACAAAAGAAGAACGTTTTGAAAAAAGGTTATTCTAAGTTAATTTTTTGCGGAAATATTGCATTTAAATAAATTTTTTTGTCAAAATCTCCTTAAAACAATCTTATACATATATTCGAATCTAAGTGACACTAAATAGCATGAAAATTATCCATTTATGCGCTTTTTTAAAATCATGGTTCCGAAAGTAGTCGGATACCTTAAAATCTTAAGATACTCCTGCATTGTGGAGTGGGATGAGATAAGACAGTAATTCCTTGTCCTATACGAAACTCACATGATTTGTTATACACATCTGCACCTGTAAAGTCTAGGAAGGATCTGTACCCTTTCACGTCAATAATGACGGCTTACAAGAAAGGTCTTTTCCTGCTCCAGACTAAAGAATACGTCATTTGAAAACGAATTCAGTTTTTCTAATGTGAAAAAACTTTTCATCTGTTGAAATAATTCGTTAATTTGGGGTATATTATTCGTTAAATAGAAGTTTTTTGCCTTCCTCTTAATCAAGAAAGAAAAAAATTCGTTAAATTAATTTTATCGACGTTGGGTAAATTAGGGTCTGACTGTATATTTAACAATATTTTTCAGATTTTGGGATACTAAAAGAAAAAAATCAATAATAAAACGCAAATTGAAAAAATAATGAAAAATTTGTGTATCAATAAGTTTACATAATACACTGGTATGCAAAACTTAAACAACAATGAAACAATTTAGCAGATAGCCATGAAATTGCAGAAAAGGAGGTCTGGAGATCAGTTCAGTGAACACGTAAGTCAGTAGAAACGTCATGCGTATGCAAATATCAGGAACAAAACGTCAGAAGCGATGTGAGCGTACGCAAAACGCGCGATGTTGGCTCACTCTGCTTAACAGTAGAATAAAATGAAGGACGGAGACGCAATTCAACATATTCGCTGCAAGTGCCAGTGAGTCAGTTCGTGAAATATGGCTAGAAGAAATCACCTGGATGACTTCACACGTGGAAGAATGATTGGAAAGCTGGAGGAGGGGCGTACTGTCACCAGTGTAGCTGCAGAATTCGGAATCAACAAAAGTGTCGTTTCGCGCGCTTGGAAAGCGTTCCAAACCACAGGTACAACTGTTAGAAAGGTTGGTGGTGGCCGACCGAGGACGACAACTGCAGAGAATGGCCGATATATCGTCCTGCCGGCAAAAAGAGCTCGACAGCAGTCAGCAAGCGCCATTGCTCAGAAAGTCTCTACAGCAACGGGTCGAAAAGTGTCGCGGTTTACTGTGGCCAGACGCCTTCACAAAGGGGCCTGTTCACCCGCCGTTCTGAACGCTGCCTCCCGTTGAAAGTTGGCCACCGAAGCCACCGTTTACAGTGGGCCAGAGAGCACAAAAACTGGACAACTGATCAATGGAGTCGTGTCCTCTTTACGGATGAAAGTCGGTTCAGTACAAGAAGCGATTCTCAACGCGTTTTGATTTGGAGAGAGATCGGGACCCGGTTTTATCCCAGTAACATCAAGGAAAGACACCGTTACGGTGGTCCTGGAGCTCTTGTCTGGGGAGGCATTATGCTGAATGGCGGAACTGAGCTTCACATTTTCGACAGAGGGTCTGTAACCGGGGATCTCTATTGTAAGGAGATTCTTCTTCCCCATGTGCGTCTTTTCTGAGTTGTCATTGGCCCAGGCTTCATTCTTATGGATGACAATGCACGGCCACATCGCACTCTTGCTGTTGAGGAGCTGCAGGAAAGTAAAGATATCACTCGAATATGTTGGCCAGCGTGCTCCCCAGGTTTAAATCCCATCGAACATGTGTGGGATGCTTTGGGGAGACGTATTGCCACACGCTTACATCATCCGGAGAACAACCAGCAATTCAAACAGATGTTGATTGAGGAATGGGCACTCCTACCTCAAGAAATGTTGCACCAGCTGCTTCTGAGTATGCGGAGACGGTGCGAAGCAACCATTGCAGTAAGGGGAGGGCATATACCATATTAAATAACATCTGCTTGTTGTTCTTCCTGTTGGATAGACAATCATGAGTCACGATACTATGCGTTCAATAAAGCTTGTTTTTGTTTGATTCCATACTGTATGCGTTGTATTCCTTTTTCAGCGCCGATGCTTTCGTCATCCTTTACATACATAATACTCTCCCTCATTTCAGAATTTCAATTCTCTCAGATGATTTTCCGTGAAGTTAAGGCAATAAACCCACCTGTTGCTTAAGTTTTGCACAACAGTGTATATTAAGAATCATAAACTTTTCAACTGCAGACTTTTCATTCCTCGAGTAATTTCAAACATTCAGAAAATCAGCGCATGATCTATTAAAATTCTTTTATCAATACTTATTAGAAATTAAAATTTCGTTTGCGTATGCTGCTATTTACTTTAAAATATAGTTATGCGAGGTTTCACAAATTCTTAAATTTCATATAATTCATGAAGATATTATTTGAATTCTAAATGAAATCATTAACTGTTCTTATTGTAAACAATGCTTTCCAAAGTTGTCATATGAACTGAAAATTTTTGAAACCTGTTTCAGATACCCACATACAAACAAAGAAAATCGTAAGTTTTTAGTTAAATCAGATTTTACTCGTTTCTAACCTTTTTTTTTCTGGATATTTGGGAATATTCTGATCTGTTCAATTACTACATAAATTGAAATGAAGAAAGAAATTTGAGTGGAATTTTTTTATATACTTTAAAATTACATATCACTAAATGTGATTTTTTTATCGTGATATGGCTACTACACTTCAAAGTAATAATTCTGCAATTTCATTACTTTTCGTTATATCATTATTTTTCCTTTTATCTGACTTTTTTACCGAACAGAGACCTTGAATATTGTTTTAAACAATGTTAATGTGAAATGCGGTTGGGGTTTCTGACTGATTGTGATAAAGAATATTTTTCTTCAAGTGTAACAATAAATACCTTACACATAGTGATGTTAATTTTCGAATTATGGAGATGGAAAAGGAGTTATACCGTGTTTAATCAAATTGATGTTTTTGTCTTGAAATAATAGGGCTTTTCAGATTTTACTGGTCCCAAATTATAAATATTTTGTTTCTAATTCAGTCTTGAGAATTTTTAAAAAGTTAATGTACAAAATAATTCATTTTCTTAGATTTATATTTATAATGAAATTTTAAAATATATATAATATCTTCTCAATCGAGAAATTGATATATTTTTTTCTAAAGTAGAAAAATACTTATATTTTAGATATTACAGTGATAAACACTAATCCATACAACTTAGGGGTTTTTTTATGCTAAAATGTCATACTTTTAAGATGAACCTCGAAAATTTATTAAACCTTATGAGAAATACTTTAAAATCTTACCAAATACGTTTTCTATATATTTTACAGTTAAATTTAAATTTAGAATATATTGCACAGATTTATTCAAGATGAAATCATACTGGAAATCTGGACTGGCATATATATATTTGGCAATATTATGAATTTATATTATTTATAAATATATATATATTATTTATAAATATATATATATTTATACATTTTTCACTTTTATTTTACTATACGATATATATATATATATAAATTTGATTTTAATTCTCTAGAATAAGATCAAAAGCTATTTATTTTGGTCGCGATGCTGATTTTTCAAACTTGAGACATGATGACTATCAAAATGAAAAAAGGGCAATTTGAAATATAATAATATTATTATTATAAATTTTAAAAAAATCCCCCTTGGCATTGTAATATAGATCCTGATTGCTAATAGTAATTTTCGTCAAATCATCAGTTATATTTCTCCCCTGTATTCACATTGTGAAATTCCATATTGAAAAGCAATGTCCACTGCTGCGTTATTTATTGATTGTATCTAAACAAACTGTATGACTTTTTGCTTGAAATAAATATAAAAAAAAATTTAAATATTAAATTCAATTATTACTAATCAAATAATAATTAGTATGTATTTAGGTATTCAATTTTACGGAAAAAAATGAGTAATTTGATATCTATATTCAATGCCTATTTAAATTATTGTTAACCTGCTCTTGTAAGAATGTACGAATTATCTATAGTACATTCTAATCAACCTTTTAAGATGATACCTTCCAAAATCATTAAGTAGAAAAAACTATTTGAATTTGTCACTGTATATTGAAGGTAGAAAAAGATGCTTTTTCTCATTTGGCCTTTGGGGTCTAAGAAAATTCCTGGAAGGATAGCACTGAGTAATTCAATTAAAATATATAAAAGTTTCATGTCGATTGAATTAAGAGCAAATACCTCAATATGCGCAAGATAGCCTCGAGGGTACCGTACAAAGTCGTAACTTTGAATGACTTAAATTCTATTTGCTCGAAGAAAGATAAAAAGTCTTCAAATTCATTCGAAGTTTTTTGCATGGAATGTCCCTATTTCAATCTTTATTGATTATTCTTTCTCCTTCCTAAAAATATTTACTTAGGACATTTAATAAAAATAGCTTGATTTTCCTGCATATTTTGGAATATAGCTTTTTATTACCCTTACGAGAGAAAACCGAATAACAAAATTGTATCGAAATAAACAGTTTCTTTTTCTTTCATAGGCCAATTTTGAGTTGGCAATACTTTAAATCCTTTAATTGTAGAACTTTTTGTTGTAAGAAGTAATACACATAGATTATTTTAATTTATGAAAAATTGTTATATTCAGTATATATATGTATGTGCGATTACACTAGGCAACACATTTTCAACACTTTCAAGCTTCTGGGATGAGTATATTCAATTCATGATTAATTCATAGTACTGAACTCGAAACTGACAATGCTTACACATTGCTTAGAAGTGTACTTTTGTTATAATGAATGTTAGGATTATCCTAATCTACTACGAGTTTTCAATTTCATTTGACCTGTCACTTGTATGTGTGTGATTGGTATGAGGACTATCTCTGATGAGCGTTCAACAGTAATCAGCCAACATTGCCAGTGACCAATTTCCCTTGTATAATTTTTCCATAATAGCAATGTCCTAATGAAAACGTTCACCATGCTCATAACCGACATGCTCACAGTTATCATGGAAAAACTTCGTGTAAATTCAAAAAGTGGATCTTTAAGGGCATAATTTAGTCGAAATCCTGAAGTAAAATTACTGTATTCTCAATTACATCGGCTTTGTCATTTATTAGGAAGTTTGTTAAAAGTTGACAGAACAAATTTTAAATCTGCCTTTCTTTATATTAAAGTAGTTTCTAAGATCTTCGGTCATTGAAATGCTGTTTAATCTGAGGTCTCACAAAAGTACTTTCTTTAATTTTTCTACACTGTGTCTTGGAAACGTATCATACACATTTTGGAATGCTGGTCATTCTTATTGGTGGCTTTCTTTGCAAGGCCAAATTTGATGTGCAAAGGAGGAGAAAAACTTTTTTGTGGTTCTAGCAGAAATGGAAGCTCTACATTGATTTTTCTAGTACTGAAAGGTACAATCTAATTCTTGATGTTTTGCTAAACAATTTTCTGCTGTCCCACAGACAAAGAAAACAGCAATACTTTATATATCCTAGCTGCATGCCTATGAACAATGACACCAGCTTCAGGCTAACACAGAACTGCACCACATATTTACTGTAGTTAAGCATCTTCGGAAGTTGTGTTTTAGCTTATGAGGTAAGTCTCCTTTCATGTCGACAGCATGTGCGACAAATTTGAATGGAAATAAAAGAGAATAATTTTAATTTTGTCACTCACGTACACAATTATAACAAATTAATAATTAAAATTAGTATGACATTTTTTTCAAAATAATGATAAATTTATGTTATCGATTAGAAACGAAATCATTCACAATACTCTGTGTTGTAATTAAAGAATTTCTCAAATGTCTTTTAATACACAATATATATAAATGGTAATGATAATATTAATGTGAAGCAATCAGCGTCTGTTATTCAAATCTATTCGTATTTTTTTTTTCTTAAATTTTAATCAAAGTGATCATTGTCATATTGTAATTCAACTATTTTTATGCATTTTGTTTAAAAAAAATGATATATATATATATTTGTATTTTTATAATAAAAAATATTAAAAAAAATGTTGTGGTTTACAACAAAACATATTAAATATTAAGGTATTCGACAACGTTCAGAACCGTGATTCTACAACAGCGTATAAATGGATAATGCTAATGATATTTATTGTCACGTAGATTAGAAAATGTATATAAAATTCTTTTAAGAATAGTATTACAATGAAAAATTATTTAAGTACAATATTTTGACAAAAAATGAACAAAGAAAGAGAAATTTTCAAAATTTTCTCCTCTTGTGAAAAATGCTTCTATTATAACAATATTTTGCCTGTATTTAGCTCAGAACTCTTTACAAAGGCTCAACTGGAATTTTTGAAATATATAACTAATAGAAGTGGGTTTATCCATGCTTTACGACAGCAGAGGGGAGAAAATTTAAGAAAAAAATGCCGTTAATTATTTCATTTGCTTGTAACTCTGAATACAATGTGAATTTTTCCAAAATCATAGTTGAACCTCTGTACAGAGTTCTGAGCTATATACAGGCAAAATATTATTATAATAGAAGTAATTTCCCAAAAGGAGAACATTTCGTTGTTATTCTTGTTAAATTTTTGCCGAAATATTGTATTTAAATAATTTTTGTCAAAATGTCCTTAAAACAAGGAATTAATTTTCAGCCAAAAACCAATATTCGTCAAGAAATTCAAGGTATAGAAGAGTTGTTGTCACTAGTTGCAATTATCCTTTTTATGTGAACGGAGCTATTCTACAAGGTGTGACAGCTAACTTCCCGGAAAACGCCCGACCTAGCCGTTAGGGTTGGTGTGAAGGAGTGGGAATGGAATATAGTTGATCTTGATCCTTCCTTGATACGTGGCACGCTATTCCATCCTTCTTTCTAGTTCAGTTTGTTTTGCATCCTTGTTTGAGCAAGACATTGTCGTGTCGAAGTGCCGCGATCATGATAAACTTAAAAATAGTGCTACGCATATATTTGAAATTCAAATAAACTCCAAAAATAAAAATCAAATAAACTCCAACTTAATGTTTTAAGTTGTTAAAGGAAGTGTTTGAAGATAACTGCATTTCTGGTGTTCAAATTTTTTTAATGGTACACACGATTTTCGGAAGGTAAGGGGGCATTTAAAAATGATAAACGTTCTGATCAACCTTTGTCATCAATTACTGATGGAAACTTTTACAAAAATTAATAATGTGAGATAAGATCAATGTCTGGGTGTTCGGATGATTTCAGATATTATGAATATTGACAGAGAACTAATAAGAAATACTATTGCCAAGAATTTGCATATGATGATAGTTTGAGCAGAACTGGTACCAAAAAGCTTAATCAAGACAACGTCTCAGTGTAAAACAGTTCTCGGCAGACAAATGCATTACTGAGCTCGAGCATTCATCGTGCTCACAAGATTTCGACGTATACGATTTCTACCATTTTCTTTAAAGGATAAAAGTATTGAAGAGAATACATTTCAATCTGTTGATGAAGTGAAGGAAAAAACGGCAGACTCACTGAAGAGGGTGACACATAATAAGCCATAGTACTGCTTTGGAAGGTGGAAAACTTATTTGCAACTTTGTCTTGAAGGGGAAGGGGAGTACGTTGAAGATAATTAAAAAAAGGTACTTGTACATTGTTTTCAATAAAGATAATTTTTTAGATTAATAAGGTCATTTAATTGTATTGTTACAGTTGTACTCATGTAAGAAATAAATTTTGTTACACCAAGTTCAAAAAAATTTCAAAAAATGCTTAAAATCATGGAAATTATATAATTATTTTATGAAACATTGAGAATAGTATTCATTTCAAACTGGAAAAGGATTTCGACTCCCCTTATACTGAGATAGTTCAAAGGTTGTTTCACCTCAGATTTTTCTATAAATAACTTCCGAAACGAATGCCGTCCTTTGGAAGATGAAGAAGTCCACAGAGAAAAAGAAAACATAACAATTAAAGAAATTATCAAGAATAGTTGCCCGATTTTTACATATTAAAGTAAAATAATTTCTACCACATTTAATATCAGTATATCAACCATCTGTATACCTCAGCGTTTCTCAAACTGTGGGACGCGACCCCTTTTGGGGGGCGGGATAACTCTACGAGGGGGCGCGAGCATAAGCCTAAAACAAAAGATTATATTAAAAAAAATACTAATTTACGGAAAGTAAACAAGATACATACTGACAGATTAAAAAATAATTTTCCCATTTACACTGATATTATACAAATGTATCAGTACTACACGATGAGTTTGATAACCACTTAACAACAGTAATACTAAGTTACAAGTTTAATGACTCCCAGTGACCTGCACCCTGCCAATAGTGTAAATTTATGCAAAAATAACACTTATCCTGAATAATTGTTCGGTTTATAATTAATCCCTTAACTGCTGATGATTAAAAGTAACGCAATTCGCTCAAAATGCTACCGGACACACTGTCAAGTTCCTTTTATTGCATTTCATAGCTTTTGGAATAATTTTATGGATAACAGTGTACAGAAAAGATCATACTTCCCAAATACGTACATATACGTTATGGGAAAATAACGATTCGGCTGTGTGAGACGTTTGTATGCGCCGGGGGCACTTAACCCGAGGTCACTCGCGCCTGTTTTTGCTACCGTCGTTACTCGCGGGGTGTAGAGAACACCCCAAACTTTTAACGCGTGCATTTAATTATAAAAAAAATTAAGTCATTATGATACATATTTATAAAGAACAAGATGTTTTTTGTGTTATACAAATAAAATTATGAAATTTATTGCATACAACTATGACTAACATTAATTTAAACTAAACATACAAAATTTTCATTTTAAAACACATACATTTATATTTTTTCATGAACCAGTAAAATGTATATACCAGCATAATAAATATAATTTATAATTAATGAGATAATGATAGGAGAAAGTATATAGAAAAATAACATTTTAATCATTTTCCAAACATTCAGAGCAAACTGTATATAAATGCTCAAATTTTCAAGTGGAGTTCTCAGCCCCCAGATAAATTTTGAAGGTCATTACATTCCAACGTTCGAGAAAGAGGATTGCATCGGCCCAGCGATTCCCACTGAGTTAAAATGTGCAGCTACAGAAAAAACAAGTTTCTGTGTATTCCCTTTTAGAATCCTGGTGAGGATTTTCTTGTTGCTGGGGTGTACAGACACCCAGCGCGAGAGTGATCGCGTGGTTAAGAGGTTTAAGTTATATTCTAGCTTTAGCAGCAAAGTTTAGTATAATTGAATTCAATATATTTTTATTGTATGGGCGTGATGAAAATTGGGATTGAATATTGGGTCGTAAGTATTGAAAGTTTGAGAATCATTGGTATACTTTATATCTCAGCATATTATTGTCCTTGAAGAAAATATTCTCGGCATATCTCAGTACGACCATGAAGTTTCTTCGACACTTGACTAAGGAGTGACGGTCGGAGGATGTTACAGTCCAGATCACTGACGAGAAGGCTGTGTAAGACCCATTGTGATGCTCGTTATCCGAAGCCTATATAGGTCATTGTAGGAACTAGAGCAGCGTTTCTCAAACTGTGGGGAGCTCTCCCTTTGGTAGGAGTGACACCTCTACGAGGGGGGAGCGATCATATTGAAAAGTTGAAAATAAAAGAATTAAAAATTTTATTAATTTACTGAAAGAAAGCAAATAAAATACTTTCTGACATTATACATATAAAATGCACATTTACACTGATATATTACACGTATAAATGTACCAGTGTTACACAATATATTTGATAATTAATTTAACAAAATTAAGATATGAACAAGTTTAATAATTACCAGTGACCCTATATGATTGTCATGTATAAAATTATGTATACCAAAATTAACACTTATTTTGATAATTTTTTTTTCTCTGGTTTATAATTAATCCCTTAACTGTCAAATAAAAGTTTTGCGATCCGTTTCCCAATGCCAACCGTTTTCCACGTAAGCGTGTGTATGTGATGTATTGAAGGTGGGAGGGGCGATAGAGAAATGATATAAATAAGCTAATCCTCTCTGAAATAAGTAAATTCTTTGCAAAAAAAAAAAACCCACATCCAATGCCTTTTTGTTGCATTCCAAAGTCTTCGAAATAATTTTACGAATGGCAGTGCACAGAAAAGATCGTATTTCGGAAAGACGTATATATACGTCGGAGGAAATTAACGCTTTGACTAAGCGAGACCGTTATATACGCTGGTGGCTCTTAAGAGGTTATAATCGCATCGTAGTTTTAACATCAAAGTATAGTATTATTGAATTCAATACATTTTTATTGTATGGGGGGGGTGCGATGAAAATTATGATTAAATAGTGGGTCACGTATATTGAAACTTTGCGAAGCACTGAGGTATAGGATGAGATCTTGGAGCCCTATACTGTTTTTTCAGGGGTGCATATATGGCCCCGAGTTCATTTTAATGGACAATAACGCGAGATCACATTGGCTCTTCTGGTCGGCGAATTTCTAGAGAGCGAGGATATTCGCTGTATGCATTAGTCAGCCAGGTGTCCCGACTCAACCCTATAGAGCATGTTTGGGACGCTCTGGGGTGGGCAAGAGGTTGCAAGAGGGGCCATACCTGTTAACCCATTTCTTTTGTTTCGCCCGCAACCGCTGTATCATACCATCCATCTCCAACGAGTGGTACGCACGATCATGCGTGTGTATTGCAATTGTCGAATGGTTACTTGTTTTGTATTGTATCAATGTATGTACATATTAGATTTCATGAAAGTCGTTCCAGTAGTTCTAGAGATAACCATAAAAGCC
The DNA here is from genome assembly GCA_019973955.1 of Trichonephila inaurata madagascariensis. NCBI lineage: Eukaryota > Metazoa > Arthropoda > Arachnida > Araneae > Nephilidae > Trichonephila > Trichonephila inaurata. The sequence goes on from BMAV01018804.1 coordinate 34,049, forward strand.
TTAAATTCTCGTACTTCTCACACCATGCTCACACACTTCCTATGATGAAAATTTCATAAAACGCATAAAAGTGTGTTAAAATTTGCACATCATTAAACGACATCTTTACGATTAATAATGCATCAAATAATGGTTTTTGATAAAAAAAATTCACCTCAAGTGTAGAAAACTACAAAATTACCCAAACATATCGTACCCCGGGGCATGTTTCAAAGTACAATTTAGAGAGCTTTAACTGAAACGTGAGTTTCGTGTTTTGATCAATGCATCCACTCTTTTGAACTCTAGGGTATCATTTTGAATTGTATAGTTTTCTTTCCTGAGCCTGAGGGCCCTACCCCAAAGCACACAATTGCCCCGAGAGAAGTTATTAGAGGAATTAAAACTTAGAAGATTGAAAGAAAACAACGGTGGAGTGGTCACGTAGTGGCAAACAATGGCTCTCTCAGATGCGATCTTCCTGATATTTGAAAGTCAGAAAAGACTTTGATACAAATCTGCACATCTGTTATGTTTACGACTTGTAAGCTTGCTTCCTACATTGTTTATGAACGTATGATCTTGTTAACTATCACTTTGAATATTCCACAGTATTTTCTTTTGAAGGTTATCGCACTGATGTATGCCGTAAAATTCAAACAAACAAAACATCATTCCAGAAAAATAATTCATTTATAATTAATTGAAATTTTACATATAAAAAATTAGAAAAACTTATAGTTTTTTCATTATATATTTAACATGATTATATGGAAGAAGGCTTAAGTTTTTAAACTGCAATGATTATTTCCCTGAATGCAATGGATTACGATTGTTAGATATGAGTGTTTCTTTTCTTTACTTATTAGTTGAGATTTACTTTACGACATCAGAGTTTAATATTTTTTAGTTAAAATTATCAAACCTCTAAAAACATCAACATAAATAGAAAAATATTTTTTGAAAAATCTTAACCTAACTTCAGAATGAGATCGGAGAGGAAATACAAAAGCAAGTAATCAAATTTCCGCGTTTCTAAGAAGAGCCGTTATCTTTGAAGGTACATTACGCCTATAAATCAAAACTACTTTCATAAGAAATAAAATTGTATTGATATTAATTTCTAAGTTATTAAAGCTTAACTGTATCTTAAAAATAGTGTAAATAGCTTTACATTTGCATGTTTAATAACTTAAAACTGGGCATTGTTAGCAAGCAACACCACCCCTTATATTATGATGTCGTTTCAATGAGAGAACCTGGCAAAATATTAGTGATAAAGCAAAGTTGTAATCCTTTTTAGGCGAAAAGTGCCATTTTAGTAACCTGGTGACTTTGTGACCATATATAGATGCTTCTGAAATTACTGAGAAATTAATCACATCATGATATATGATACGTATTTTCGAGAAAAATGGTGAAAAGTAGCCACGCAAACTATAAATAGCATAAGATATTTTACATTAAGTACAGCTTTAATGACCTAATAAGCAATAAAGTAATATTACTAATGTCATACATTCTGTTTTTTGTTTCTCATTCTCGTTTTCATTACATGTTCCTGAAAATATACATTTCACTAGACTCAGGAAAATTGTTATTATTATAAACTTAGACCATTTAATGTGTTTTTTAAATAATTTTTGAAAAATGTAAGAAACCAAAAAATTGTTTCAAGGTTCTAAATACAGCCATAAATCTGTAGTTTTTTTCAGAACTATTGCGCATTAAATATTACTTTCACACTTAGTTGTACAATGTTCAATAAAATGTTAATTTTAAATTTAAAAGTAATTCAAAATTTGCTGCAAACTTAAATTTCTAGATAGTCAGTATTTAAAAATAATTAATAAACATAATAGAGTGGAAAGTGTACACATGTTTTTATAAATGAATTCATAAAACGTTATCTAAATCTGCATTATAGAATATTTAACTATGCTGTATTTAATCATTCAAAATTATAGGCGATAACCTTTTCGAACAATTTAAAAAAATATTACAAATACAGGTGTAAAAATATTTTTAATGTATTGGAAATGGAGATTATGAAAATTGTATTCAATATCATAGATAAAAATAAAAATTATATAATAGTTTAAATACATCCTGGAATAAATGCTTATAAAAATATTTTAAAGGTGAATGAGCTTATTTAAACAGTAAGGTGTTAAAAAATTGCAGAATAATTTCCAAGTTATTGATTTTTATTTGTTTAAATATTATCTCGGGACATTTTGCATTATTGCACAGAAATTGTTTCATGAATTGAATATTAATTTATGCTTCTTGTTTCTACAATGAGTCTTTTTTAGTTCATAAACTTTTATTTAATACTATTTTTTTCCTCTTTTTTAATCGATTTATACTTCGGTCTTTGTGCTGAAATAATCAACTTCATACATCTTAACACAGCTATCAAATATTTTTCCATTGTTCTTTCTTCGTTAATAAAAAACAACATAACACAACACAATCCCATTTATTGCATAAGAATACACGTATAGGTTCGAAAAAATCATTTTAAAGAGGCCACCGAATGATCTTTTGAAAGAAAAAGATAAAACCTGAGAACTTTGAACGAAAACACTTGTTTATGGTTTATCAACGCCCATGTTTTCTACTCTTTCATGATTACTAAGATAACTTAATGGGTTTTTTGTCTTCCAATTGTTATTTTGAATATTTTTCCTACAGATTACATATTTTCCCTGCATGAGTGTTTATTTCCCCTTCATATTTTGTTACGTGATCCAAGGGTTCTCCGGTATTTTATGCAAAACAATCACAAAGAAAATAAACAGTTCTTGCAAGAGCGATGAATTTATTAACAAAAATCCAATCCTTTAAAATACAGGATTCAGCAGCATTATTCACAGAGTAAATCTCCTCCGAAGGTCTGCACACCTTCAACAACAATCAAAACACAATAGCCAGTGTGTTTAAAAATACACGTAAATAAAGATTACAATAAGCATTGTGCCGAACTAATCGCTAATAAAAACAATCCCTCACTACTGCTGGTTTAATCCAGACTCCTCGCCGTTCAGTACTCTTTGAGTAGTGTGAAAGAAAACTTCCAGAAATATAACAGCTCGTTTCATTGAACGTGACACTAGTGAAGAGATCTACTACTTTCTAGAAGTTTCCAAAGGGTTCCGAAATCACCAACATGGTCGCCAATGACGCCAAAGTCGCCAAAATGGTCTCCAAAGTCGCCAAAAATGATGCCAACTTGGTTCTATCGCCAATATTTCGCCAAGTTCTCATTCAATCGCCATTATAGCGTAAGTAAGGCATTGCTTGTGAATGGTACAATTTTAACATGAAATAAAACATAACACAGAGTAAAATAAAGTATTAAACATCCAAATACAAATTATATACACTATTTACACAAAATTCATAACAATATTATTATTGTTTATTTTTATGTTCCAGTGATCTTAATTTAACGTTGAATATGAACAAAAGATACTTGCACTGCACGGATTGAAGAACAAGCTCGTGAAGCATAGGTTGTAAAGTATTTTGAAATCGTGTTTTCACAACACGAGGAAAAAATATTGTTCTTTTGCAAAAAGTCTATTTATAATAAATAATTATATTTGGCAAATATCTCATTTCTACTCATTAGATGGTTCTGATAATTATTATTTGTTTTAATTTTCAAGAGTTATTCAACAAAAGAAAAAAGATAAGATCTATATATAATAGATCTTTATATAAAACAATATCTTGTATAAATTATTGAAAATTATTCATTATTAAATTAGCAGAAAGAATATAGGAAATATGAGCAAGAATAACTTTTAGACATAAGTTTCATTGATAATTTATCTAAAACTAAAAACATTATACTGAATATTGCATACTTAATTATAATATATTTTAATCAATAATTATATAAATAAATTAATGTCTTGTGAGTTTGCGGAAATAAATGTGGACTCCAGATCAGAAGGTAAAACAATGCTAAAAATTAACTGATGATTTACTTAGATTTTAAGCAGAAAAATTAAAAGCATGGAACTACCTAAAAACATCAAGGAATTATGTCAACTAATCAACACGTGGCTTGAGATCTGAGTCTCATCTTTGCATTTATTTGCCATCCCAGCTACAATTAACTTGCCAATTTAAGTAATTAGCATATCTTTGATGGAACGCCATATTACTCCCCCTCAATCTGTAAAATGATTTGCGTTGAAGGTGAATCCCAGATATCAACTGGTGTCAAGATCTTGTTGCTTCTGGATTAAGGTCTTTCGACCCAGAAACTGGAATGCTGTTCTTCTGTATGACATCCTGCAAGATGAAAGTTGAACAATGATTGCAATACTTGTTCCATAAATCCCTGATCTATAAGCGTTTGCAAAGTTTTTGTTAAACCAAACGTCAGATAAACATACTCATATAAACCCATAGGTGAAATTGCAGCAGTTTTGGATATGTAAAATGGTTTTATTGGGATCTGGTGATACGTTTGGCAATATCAATTTTCGAAAAAAATTGTCGGTACTTACAAATTATCACAACCTGTTGGCGACATTATATGAAACGAACCACATGGTTGTCAATTCTGCGCGTCCAACTCATAATAAATCGTGGTTGCCAACTAGGTGAATTATTAATAGAGTTGGCGAATGTTGCGATAATACGTAAGCTCCAAATTGTCTTTTCTTGCAAGTTTAGGAAATAAATCATAGATGTAGGAAGTAGGATATCTATCCGAAAACGTCACAACATGTAACCACCCATTGTCTCTGTTCTGTAATTTTTTAAGCTGTATCAAAAAAAATTAAGAATATACATAATTGTTATTTTATTGATAATTTTATTTAAAAAAAAATAGAGAGAGATTAAATATTCGGTTGGGGATAAAGAAATCCATTATTTTTGCATGGAAATCAAGACTTTATTTAACATGCTTCCAATTGTCCAAATTGGGTCAAATATACACCGTTCTGTTGTATAATTTATTGCCATTTTAGAGGGGGCTTCATAATACCTCTCTCTTAGAAATCTTGGCTCTTATTGGCGAAAATATCTAGTAATATATTTTCACAATCTTCTCTTGATACCAATTTCTTATTACTCAGGAAGTTTTGCAATGTGAGAAAAAGGTGGTAATCACTTGGTGCCAGGTCCGGACTATATGGCGGATGCATTAAAACTTCCCAACCAAGCTCCCAGAGGTTATGGTGAGTTTCTACAGAAGTATGTGTTCTGGCGTGGTCCTGATGGAACACAGCACCTCTTCTGTTGGCCAATCCTGCCTATTTATGGTCAATCGCTACCTTCAAACGGTCCTGTTGTTGACAGTAGAGATCTGAATTTAGTGTTTTTACATGCGGAAGAAACTCCTTATAAAGGACTTCCAGTCCCACCAAATACACAGTAGAACCGTCCCTGCCATTATTCCTGGTTTGACCACCGTTTGAGCTGCTTCACCACACTTTGACCACGATCGTTTTCTCACAATATTGTCGTATGTGACCCATTTTTCATCCCCAGTTACCATCCGTTTAAGAAATGGGTCGATTTCATTCCGTTTGGCCAAGGCTTTGCAGATGGAAATTCGATCCATCATATCTTTTGGTGTTAATTGGTGTGACACCCAAACATCGAGCTTCTTTTTGAATCCAAATTTGCGCAAAGGGCATAAAACTGAATTATGGTCGATCTTTAGCTCCTTGACTATACTACGACTCTAACATGCCGGTCAACTTCGATTATTTCTGTGATTTTATCGACATTTTCGATGACGGGCCTGCCTATGCGAGGTGAATATTTAAAATAAAAAAAACCTGAATGGAATTGACGAAACCAAAATTGCACGTAATTAGCTAATACAGTATTGGAACCATAAACAACATTCGCAATTTTAGCCCCCTGGTTTGCATTTTCGCTTTTATCAAAGAAAATCGTAAAATAACCGAATTTCTTTTCTCTCTTGGTTGATCTCCATTTTAACACTGTGTAACCTCACAACTGAATGGAACAAAAAAAAAAAAAAAACAGAAATAAATTTTTTTTTGTGAAATGTCATCTTGACAGCGAGCATAAATTTGAAATTGTTTGATTGATGCTTCATGAGATATCGACACTAAAGCCCTCTACCGAAAAAAAATAATGAATTTCTTTTCCCCCAACCTAATATATACTTAGAAACAGTTGAAAACACAAATATTTCAAAGAAATGTTTTAATTTTTTAATTTTTGATTCGTTCTCTACTTTCAAATTAGTAAATACTGCAAACAACAATTTCTCCTCAGAGTTTTCTCAGGTCGAGTTTACACTTTTATACACCAGCGACAAAATACATAGGTGCTAAAAAAAGCAACAATCAAACTATATCATTTATAAGAGAATGCCCGTTCACTTCTCGGAATGCTTTTAAATGAATCCGTTACTGTAGTAACGACCATCTCAATTACATTCCTCGACTTGAGATGCCGACGACAGAAATTGGATTGGATTTTCTCTATTCTTAGCACACATTTTCAAAATAAATATTTTCTTTGAACCGATTTTCACACTTTCAGTTAATACAAAATCTAATTTGGATTAGATATTTTCCGTTTGCTTCTTTACTTTTTTCTCCTATACAATTTTTTCAATATAAGCTCTAAAATGTACTATTAATTAAGAACGTAAAATGCGATTCTGTGTTTTTTGTCTTAACTGATGCAGAATTTAAGTTAAAAATGCACTGAGGATGGCCAGAAAAAAGCGTCATTTAAATTTTCTTTCGTACGAAAATAAATTTAATTCATTCTCTAGAACTCCTTTAATTTTTCACCCTTTAGGTGTTTATAGTGTTTCTTGGTTTATTAGTTTTCACTCAATGCATAGACAATTTAGTTTCGAAATGCCCTAATTTGTGTAGACCAAAGGTATCCAACTCAAATGACCTTGCAGGCCACTTCGGAAAAACATTATAACGTCGCGGGCCGCACATATAAATATGCACCTTTGTATTATATTTGGAAACAAAAAATCATTTATTGAGTGAAAATTTAAAATAGAATGAATTATTATTGTTTTTAATATTTTTCAAGTATACAGACATAGATAATATAATAATGTTTATATAATATAATAATGCAATGATCAAATAATATTTAAAACATTACAGTTGCCATTTTCTTGAAAATTTTGGTGTTTTTTTTTAATTCTTCTTTCGTTACTCATTATTGAAATTTGATAGTGCTGTCATTCGCAAACGATTAAGTAAGCATCGCCCTTTATCTTAACCGTCCTGAATATTTTTTTAAACTATAAAAAACATCTATGACTGCCTCTTGCTTTTTGGGCACTCCGAACAGAAAAGGAGGAGGAGAAATGAAAGTCACACACACAGAGAATCATACACCATCCATAGTAAAGGATATACATAATGCAATTGGGAATTTATTAAAAGAGTAATTTACTATAGAAAAATCAAATGTATAACTGTTTGATAAAATATAAATCTATTTCAATCTAAAGGACATTTATATTATTAAAAGGATTATTTTAAAACAAGAGCAGGTAACAAGCAAATACATTGTCGATTTATATATATATATATATATATATATATATATATATATATATATATATATATATATATATATATATATATATATTATATATATATATATATATATATTTGCATGCAATCTGATTTGTATGCATCTAATACCAAATAGTTAAACTCTAGTGTGAAATTATGAATCCTTTGGATTGACATGGCATTAGTGGGTGTTGTGAGCAAAATATAGGCGTGGTAATTGTTGTATTAAATATGAGAGAAAAATCGTTCAAAAATTGTGAATTGAATTATTGATAGAATGCTCTTTGGTGAGTTTTTAATGATTTGCTCTATTCATTTGTGAACATACTTGGTTTTTTAATTTGAACTTTCGGATTTTAGGCATTTTTTCTACCTATACAACTATTTTAAAGATGAGTGCGTCATCTTTGGTGTTCGAGTGTTCACTTATATTATGCAATTAATTGTTTTAGAATTTTAATAATTTCAGAATGCTATGGCGAATAGTTTAATTTTTCAAGTTTAATGGTTTAATTTTAACTTTTTAAATTTTAAATTTTTGAGAATTGGATATTTTCCGATTAACTTACCAAGTTGCAATAGGGGGAAGGTTGGCGCCATCAAACTAGTTTAACCCCACTTATCGGTCCTAAGTCCGAGGTTGCACTTGGATATTTTCTAAATTTTTATTTTATAATTTTTTAATTTTGTTTGAAAACGTTGGAATTTTATCTTCTATATTCGCCATTGATATTTTGAAATGGGATTTAATGTTATAGGATTCATTTGGTTTCGATTTTTTGATTGATTTTTGTGTTGTGATTGAATTATATATATATAAATTTCAAAATGAAAAAAACTGATATTTAAAAATTTTTAAAAAAGAGTCGTTGGGCCGTAACTTACGTAATGGCGGGCCGCGCATTGGACACCCCTGGTGTTGACGATTTGTTTCACGATTCGTGAACCGATACCTGAATCCAATAAAAAGAGCAATAATGAAATACTCTTCAAATCAAATTCATTTTCAAATTCATATTATTCAGTAATAATGTTAAATTTTAGTAATTATGACAACTGTCATTTATCTCGATATTTGATCATTCCTTCCTTCTTTCTTCAATGACGCAACAGCCCAGGGCGAGCCTTGGCCTTCCTAAGATTTCCATTCCAGGCTGTCTTGTTCTTGGCCTGACTTTTCCAGTTTCTGACATTTATTGTTTTCAGATCTATTTCTAGTCCATCTCGATCCAACTATTTGATCATTATTGTAGAATTGTTCATTCCGTCGCGCAGCGCTCATTTATAGAGAGTTCTAGAGATGTATTAGCTTAAATCCAACAGATTAATACAAACATATTGAAGAAAAAAAAAAGAAACTCTATCACACAATTACTACTCTAATGTAACATATTTGAAAATACAAAACTGTGTTACCATTTAGTGAAGCAAAATTAATTAGATATGAAAAATAATTAATTAAATTTAATTAATGAATTAATATTTGAAAAATTTATTAACATCAAGTGTCATCCCCTACAAGTTTTAAAAGAATGCATTTGAACTTGAATGGATGAATGAAAAGTATTTTTTTATGTGATTGAAAAAAATTTGAACACGATATCAAAATTAATATATGTAGAGAGATGGTGAACTAAGAGTAGGAATTGCAAAAGTTCATATGTATGCAACTAAAAAAGTTCCATGTGATAACTTTGTGTATCTGAAACTTTGTACAATTATGCTTGAAATATAGGCAGTTCATATTATGTTAAAAATGAATAAGTGGATATGTGTGTTATATAGCATAAACATGGAAATATCCAGACGCGCGAAGTTTGGTACCCTTTGGTTGATGATGTACCTTTCGAAATTCACTTTTTTTTTAATTTAATTTTTAAGGGATTCTTCAAAGCTTTGGTGTCGAATAAAGACTTATGACGTTGGGGTTATATATATATATATTTTATTTTATATATATATATATGCGACAAATTGTTCCATAAACAATTTTTTGGACATACATACATGTTTTTGATATCAATCTATTTATGCAATGTTGTTTTCATTAATTTAAGGATTTTCTTTTTGACGTAGAGTTAAAATTTTTCTTTGAATAAATCATCGCGTAAAAAGTGGTTTTTTTTCAATAGTTTTAGTTTCTTATTGACAACAAGATGTTGCTTAATGTGAGTTCTACTTTTTGACTTTTGATGTACTTTGATCGAAACGAAATTTGTATTTTTTGATATTTCAAGCAAAAATTTGTATTGATTTATCTTTTTTGGATATATTTTAAATTAAATTAATTTTAGTACTGCAACTTTTTTCAGTTTATGCCTTTCGTTATTAAATCAAATCTAAACACATATTATTTGTTTCAATCAGCATTTGACGTTCTGAACGTTACTAGTAATTTTCAATTTATTTTTCAACTATAAACTCTCTGTAATATTATTATTTGTCTTCAAATCCTATTTTTAGTCATCTTCTTTACTTTTCTCCAATTTGGAGAATTCTTGTCATCATATTGGATAGAAGTCCATTATAGAAAAACGAGCCATTGATGCAGTTTGGAACATTAGTTTTCTCTCTCTCTCTCTCATTCCATCTCTAAAAGTGTTAACTAAACTAGAATTTCACCTGATTGGTAGATTTTAATCTAATATACCTAACCCATCCGATTATGGTGTTTTTCTGGGGAATTTTTACTTGTTAATAAAGCAGTTTTTTCATTTCAAGGTTGATTCATATTTTTCGGTTCATAATGATTATTTTATTAACTGCGCTGCTATATATTATTTTGGTTTTCATTAGTGCATGTTGATTGCTTGCTGGACTATGTTGCGGTTGCTTAGTTCAGCCACACAATTGAATCATAATATTAATATTTATAATAGCTATTTTTTACACTTAAGACAGTAGTTAGGCAAAGGTTATGTACCCAATATATGCATGGAAATATTCCATAGAATTATTTGAGAAAAAGAACAGTAAAACCTGAGATAATTCTAGGATATTCCGAAATTGAGAGTTATGTTCCAATGCAGCGGTTTCCATATATTTTCTCAGAGACTCAGATCTGAGTAATTTAGCTGACAATCAAGTAGTAATTGGTATTCATTCTCACGCTTCTCAAACCATTTATGGACGAAATGATCCTCATGGCACGAGGAAATGACATTTGGAAAATTCTCATCATACTTAGGATATGTCATTGTCGTAGTGTGTACTTGATCATTTTCGATGGATAAGTATTCTCGGCTGTTTGGAATGCTTTCCAGAGATATTAATGGACCTAAAGAGTGGAAAGAAACTTCCTTAGACCATTACATTTCAGCCTCTACCTCTTTGGTACCCACCAATTTTGATTGCAGCTTGTTGTTGCTCCCTCCAATATTCCAGTGTCCACCTGTCAGAAGTAGTAAGAAGCGAAATTTCTGAAAACTCAACTTTCCCCCAAGTTTTAAGTTGCAAACTAAATTCACGACATTTCTTACATTGAACGCTTGTCAACAGGTGTGTTGTAATCAATTGTCAACTGAAGAGACAAATACGGAATAACTTGCGTTGTACAGTTATCCTTGATAAGTTTTCTTCGTATAGATGCGTATTGGATTATTAAGATATCAATGTATTTATGGTAGTTCATAGTCCATTCTTAACCAAGCAACAAAGGTTACGCTCAACACTTAAAATTAATTACCCAAAATACCCCTCATTCTGCATGTCCAGATTACAGAGATGATATTCATTCAAGCCTTTATTATATGCTTGCATTACTGTATCCCGAGAGCTAATGTTTCATGAAATGACAGATTCTGGAATAGATTCGCCTCGTGATCAATAGCCAATGACTATGCCTTATCTCAAATTCAGTTAATTTTCTTGAAACAAATCCAACTATCCAAAACTGACGCAATTTTCTTATTAAGAATTATTTATTTCGCAGTTAAAAAAAAATCTGACGAACAAAATAATCTAGATTCATTGCTCATTTTAATTCAAAGGAAAATGAATTCTGAAAGAATGTAGTAGTAAATACAGCGAAATGTTTTTAAATGATGAGTCTAGATAACGACCCCATAAATCTTGTGAAAAGTTTTGAAACGAGATGACAGATGCCATAGTATAGTAGGGCGCTATATATTTACTTCCATGCTCAATTAAATAAATCCTCGTGAAAGAAATTGAATCCAAGTATCATTTGTGTTCGTCTCTTTTTTTTCCCTTATCTCTTTTGTGTTTCTTTGTACTATTCTTTGTGTAGACTGACCTTATTGTGTTGCACGAAATATTTTCTAGTTTGGCTTTTTCTTATTTATGACGGCTCTTTAATTTCTATTTTTATTGTAAGAAAAGTTGTTATGTATTTTCAACAAGTTGGACATCATTATCCTTATTTTGGAGTCAAGAATAAATTCTAAAATAAGAGGGTTTTTTTTTAGTTGATATATTCATACAACGTTTAGTCAAATTATTTGGTTTAATGAAAATGTGTCGCGATTGTTGCTGTATTCTTCCATTCCAGATAATCACGAATTGGCTAATAAATGATGTTTTTGTTTACTGTCATCTGCAATTTCAAATAAATGTGTAATTATACGTCCTAAACTAGATATTGTTACGAAATATGTGTAATGTTGTGTAAAAAATATTTTGGATCTGTATAATGCCGTTATGTTATATTTAATTTATGTTGAAATTGTAATATTCGTAAGCAACGCCGTCCCTTACGTTGCAATGGCAATTTAATAAAAACTTGTGAAATCTTGGTGATAGAGCCAAGTTGGCATAATTTTGGGCTACCATTTTAGCAACCATTTTTGGCGAGTTTGGGACACTTTGTGTGCATTCTTCTGGAAATTAGTAAGAAAAAACACTAATTTCACGATCTATGACACAAGCGGCGACGCTCACCGAGCTGAATCAGTCTTGTTTTAACCAGCTATTAGTGAGTATTGTTATGACTAGTGATTAGTAAACTTACCTCGACCGTTATAACTGGTTAGCTCGTCTGTGCTTGTGAATAATCTTCTACACACACGTGTATTTTAGACACTGATAATTCTGTCTGAGTGCTGTTAAATGTGTGAAAACCTTCTGAGATTTATTCTGTGAATATTGCTGCTGAATCCTGTATTTCAAGGATTGGATTTTCAACAATAAATTCTCATCGCTTTTAAAGAGCTGCCTTGTACTTTTTGACTGATGTGCATAAAATCCTCGAACCCCGATCAACGTAACAGTCTCTATACAGGTTATTTTCTTAAAGCTTAATTTCTCTAAACCAAAAAGTTACTATGAAATCATTACTCATTTGCATGAGATATACATGTATTTAGAACTTAATTTTACGTTGAAATATTACAAAAAGTATTATTATTCGTGTTTTATGATTTTTTTAAAAGGATTAATTTGAAAAAGAAAAGTTAGATATAAAATTAAAATTACTAACTGTTCTGATGTGTTTGTGTATTTTTATAAATATCATTTAACAATGTGACTTTCCAGAAAACTAAAGTATTATTATTTTAAATAGGATATAGGAAAATGTTTCTTATTTGAAAATAATGAATTGAAAAAAGATGATATATTCATATGAACTCAATACTTGTTTCAAAAACATTAATTATTTCTTCTTGATAAAATTTCAATACAATCATTTTTCTCATTCATGAAAATCAATGTTAAGGACTTTCTTTAAATATATTGTTTGTCTTGAATTATAAATTAATTAATAGAGAATATATGTTTACTATATTAAAACAGTAATGGCAAATCATTTCGAATATGCCATGTTTCAAGATTTTTACAACTATATATTATAGTAATGTTTAAATAGCTTAGGGACTAGCAATCATATAAAAATTAGCTTGATGTTATGCAACTAATTCGATTTAGTTGTGTATTTATAAAAGACTAGCTGATATACTCATTCTTCGTACGGGTGAATGTAAAACTTACACAATACAGATTGAAGGATAAATCACTTTTTAATGAATTAATTTTACGTGAAACGCAAAATAAACAAAAAAAAAAAAACTTTTTACGTATTTCACGTGAACAAAAAATCATATTTGTTAAATTTTATGTCTGTAAATCTAATAGCAGGAAGTCCAGTGGCTGAGAGGTAGTGTATCGCGCTTCCGCACCACAGGTCTGAGGTTCAAACCCCGGCTGAGCAAGGTTGACTCAGCCGTCCATCCCTTCAATGGTACCAAATTTACTTGGTAACTTAACACTAGAGTTTTTGCGACTGATTGTTCACCTGACTGGAACATCTGCTCATGAATCTCAAGGCCCAAGGTCACGTATACTGAGTTGGACATAGTAGGCATTGCTCCTCATGGGCTGTTGTGCCTTTGAGTTAAGTTTAGATCTAATAGTGTTTCTCAAACTATGGTGAGCGCCCCACTGGGGGGCGAGCATATCGAAAATAAAAGGTTAAAAAAATTAATTTACTGGAATGAAGCAAAACAAAATACTTTTTGATATAATAATAAAAAAAAATTACATTGATATGATTTATATATATCACACACATCTGGTGAAAAAAGGTCATCAAAAATAAAAGATTCTACTTTGAACGCTCTCATTAGCTATCTTTATCCTATGATTAAATAAAAAAAAAATTTGTTTGCTTTTCTGTAATCTTAAGATGAGAGATATTTTTTATTACGTTTCTTTTATATATATAACCTAAAATATTACTTTTGCTTACTTTCGAACTTACTGTTATGTTTATCTGCATCCCTTTTTTTAGGGAAGTTGTAAGTTATATAATTCTGTTTCGCTTTTTTCACAATGTGAAAGAGTTTTATGATACATGGATAAGCATATTAAGCACTTTGAAGGATTAATTGGCCAAGATTTATTTTTATGAGTATACTGAAACATATAATACAAAAAATCGCTAATTCTGTGTGTGGGAAAACTTTTATTTTTTAAACCAATGACCTTGACAGAGTTTCCCCTCCAATATGACAGTCTTAATGGGAGCTAAAATGAATTGATCACATATCTCCTTTTTTGGGAATGGTAAACGTTTTTTTAGAATCTTAAGGTACTCTTGTTTAGACAAAGTTCCCGGCGCGACCACTTTTGTTCAAAAATATTTTCTTGAACATGGTGCATTTTCCCCAATGAATAACTTAGTGGTTTTAATTGTGATGTTGTACGACTGATTATGGTTTATAAATGTAAACGAGCAGAGTATAAAAAAGAATTGGGCCTCTGTGATCTCTCTGAAAGGAAATGGAAGCTGATCAAACAAGGGAAACATTTGCTGAAATAATGCATATTAATCATGTTAGAGAAAGTAAATTTCAGAAAAGCAATAAACATGAAACGAAAGGAAAATTTTCAATAGCTACATTAAGAACTCTATCAAGAAAATATGAAGCCATAAGTGTACCGCAAAATGCACTTCACCCCCGTCAAAATCAACAACAAGAAAAAAAGTTCAACAGGATATTTGTCGATCATCAAAGGACTTAAAACTTCAAATGTGAATAAAGGACAGTTTTGCTTGCAAAAACTTTCCTGTAATGTTAGCAGTGTTGTGATTTGTGTCCTTATTAAGGTCACGCACATTTGGAATAATTTAGTTCAGTTTATTGATATTTTCTCAAATTATGAAAGACAAATTGAAAAATCTTAAATAGGTAAGTATATTTTCTCATAGTAAAGTATTCACTGAAATTTATTTCATCTTGTATTGAAATAATTAAAAAATTTTGGGGTATCACCCCCGCACAGCGTTAGACGATTGCACACCTGATCCCGGCTAAAACATTTTGAAGTTTTCTCGCTTTAAATATTAAAAATAACATAATTGTTATTCATTGAATTTTATATTTTTTTATTACTTAACATTTATTCTAAATGCTAATTCTTGGAGGTTTAAAATTAAGTTCGTTCAAAAATCGTTTATAAATGAGTCTTCATTTCAAAAATCATTTTACATTTTGATACATTGTCATCACTTGGTTTTACTCTCTTACAATTGCTTATTATATCAAGAATAATGTATTATCATTTAAAAAAAAAATAAACTCGTGTTAAGATGGGTATTCCAGCCATATAAGAACAAGTTTAATAATTATTATGATTTCCACGGGCTTGTCTTGCAGGGGGCTAAGTTTTCAAAGGAAGGCTAAAAATTAGAAATTGACACTCAAGAGTATTTTGATATTTAGCTCAGATCTATATTTTGTCTTCAAAGTAGCCATCGCAGAAAATCCGGATTCACAAGGGTAGATGTTAAAATGGTAATAGTATACGAAATGTTTTTGTTTCAGTGCAGAAAATTCAGCATCCACCTCTATCCAGAATTCAAAGAGTGATTTATTACAAAATTGCCCCTTTTATTTCATCACTGGATGTGAAATCTATGAATATCTAATTTTCTGCAGTTGTGAGAGCCTTTCTGAAGTATTTTGAAATGAATCCCTAACCCATTCGTAACTTTCTATGAATTTGCCCTCGTCTTTGTACTTGTTGATGCTTTATTATCGTCAAATGCTCGCTGGATTTAAAAAATATATCTATGATTTTCTTTTAATCCACTGCCGTAAATACTTAATACCGTGAATTACAATTAACGCGTGAATTATGAAATGTACATTCAAGAGAGATTCGGTATCTAATCGATTCAGCCAAGACTGACTAGAATTGTACGAAGTACAGCATTTTTACATGTTTTGTGCAGACGTCCGTTAGGGTTTTCAGCTCTCGTGAACGTTCACGAGAATGCCAGATGTAATGGATATGATAAAGAGCAACACATAGATTAGGCTATTTTTTAATGACATATATACTTTTAGAAATGGATCTTGAAGGAAATAAATCTTTAATTAAATATTATTTCTCAATATGTTTCAATTTAAAAATTAGAGAAAGAAAACATAATTAACCTATTACTTAAAAGTAATTTATTTAAAATGTATATTACTTAATTATTAAATTTTTTATATATGTTACTCTTATCTTATTAATTTGTACGGTTTATAATTAAGATCATATTATAGCTTTAGCGTCAAAGTACATTTTTATTGCATTCAATATATTATTAATATTATTAATTGGGTCACCAGTATTGAAAGTTTGAGAAGCACTGAAATAATGTGTTTTATTTTCTTATAAATGAACCCGTGCAAAGAACGGGTACTTCAGCCGGTATACTTTTAATGTTTCAGTGTGTGTGTGTGTGCTGCACAGAGTATTTTATAACTAATTAATTAATACTGAATTAAGAACAAGTTTAATAAATATTAGCGACTTCCATGAGCTTTGTCTTGCAGAGCAAAGATTTTAGAAATTGACCCTCTGAGTTCTTTTCTATATTTAGCTGATATCTATATTTTTTCTTCTAAAGCCACCGATTTTTCAATATGTTCCAATTTAAAATTAGAGAAAGGAAAAAATGACATAATAATTATCCTATTGCTTCATTTTTTTTGCTTAAAAGTAACATATGCAAAATTTAATACTTATGTTATTAATTTGTACGGTTTATAATTAAGATCGCGTATTGTAGCTTTAGCGTCAAAGTGCATTATTATTGCATTAAGTAATTTATTAATGTATAAGGGGGGCGCGATAAAAATTGTGATTGAAAAGGGGGGTGCCAGTATTGAAAGTTTGAGAAGCACTGATCTAATAGATGATAAAAATGAATTTTTTATTTATAAAGCCTTCGTAAATCCCTTGTGGGTCGATTTTTGAAGGCACCTTCCTAAGCTGTTCTCTGCAAAAGTAACACATTAATACAAATTTTATGCAATGAACACTTAAAATAATGTAAATAATTTATATCTTGATACGTAATACGTTAATATTACTTTCAGTTGTATTTATTTTATATTAAAATTGTAATATCCGCAAGCAACTACAATAGCGATTCAATGGAAACATAACGAAATGGTGGCGACAGAACCAAGTTGGCATAATTTTTAGCGACTCTGTTGGCAACTTGGCGATTGATTGAACGGTACAGAAGTTGATATGATGTAGCGCCACCTAGTCGAGAGCTGCAACACAAAGGGGATAAAACAAAAACCTTTTTCAGAAAAAAATACATATTCGTGCAAATTTTCGTAGTGATCGGTTAAACGGTGTTGGAGTGAAGTGATTTCATTTTTACAAGCATCCATTTATATATACAGAGAGAGAGATTGTTCCATTTTAAAGCTGTTAATGATTCTAATGTATTTTTAATGCTGATTTCAAATCTGTTACTAGCTTTTTTTTATCCTGCAATTATATTTTTATAGAACAGCTAGCTGCCGGAACACATGAATTCGTAGCATGTTCAAAATAACGCAGTATAGAAAACATTCTATGCGTAGTAGAATGACACAAAACTTCGCAAACATGATCCCCTTAACATGGTTTTTGAAAATTACGTAAATTTTGCATGTTTGAACATTAATATTTTAAAGTTCAGTCGTTTTGTTTAAATACGGCTCTACATCTTTTGGGCATGTAATGCACCAATTTCACCAAAAGTTCTTTCGTGACGACATGGTTGGAAGAAAATATTAAATCTTCAATTAAATTACGTTTGTTTGAATTAATTTTAAAGAAATTGTGTAAATTATTTTTTTAAAAAAAAAAGCTCTTAGCATACCTCTGATCAGCAAATAATCATATTTTTCAATCATATTTGTAGGTTTAATAGTTTAAAAAAAAGGATATTTTTCTTTTGTACCTATAACGCCCCCCTAATCTCCTTGCGGATCGACTTTTCAGAAAGCCCTCTTCTTGGTTGATTTCTGCTCAGCAAAAGTAATATTGAAGTAGTTATCTTATTAAATTGTAAAAGTAATATTTTGGATATGCCTGATGGGTGGCGTAGTTGGTTTGGCACTGGCCTTGTATGCCCAAGTTTGTGAGTTCGCCCCCGTTCCAGATTCATTGATTTTCATGATGCAAAAAATGGACAGCGTGCAAGTCGTATGATTGTGCAGTAAGTAAAATATCCCTTGAGTGCCTGCTTGGCTTGGGTACTTTTTCGCCAAACTAAATTCCTAGTACGGTTTCCAATCCTCAGAGCTTCGGTTCCTTCCTCCGGACGTCAAAATCACTTGCGGTTATTGTTATACCACCTATATGGTGTCGCACTAAAAAGAGATTCCAGCTCCCGGGGAATGTACTAGGTCTGCATTATTAACCCTCTAAGCACGCGGTCTGTACTATTAACCCTCTAAGCGGTCTGCACTTAAAATCTTGCCAATCTGGAGATGCTTAAAAAATGCACCGCACATATTTTTTTGCTTTCAGGTGGGGTTCTGAAAAGCGGCTGAGCCGTTTTGGGAATATTGCTTGAAGGCAGAAAAAGCATCTCTGGATTGGCGGAATTTTACGTGCAGACCGCTTGGAGGGTTAAAATACCAATCCCTAGCCCCATTTGAAATAAAAAGAAATATTTTGGATATTCAAATCAAGGCAAAAAATAAAAAAATAACAAATGAACAAGTCAAGATTACACCCAGGATACAAAACGAAAAGAAAGTTTTCAATGCCTTTTCAGTAACGATTTTATGTGCAAAAGCTCAAAAACTGTGAACGGTAATGTTAAATGCACCATGAAATTATGGACAAAAGCCGGATTTCTACAAAAATGTGCTAAATAAAAATTACATGACGGACAACTTATCAGATTAGGACACGTAGTCAACACAAAGTACACAATTCAATGTGTGCATTTAACAACGTAGACAACCATCATAACCAAAATGCGTATAGCATTTTTGTGCAGCCTCTATCGGATCATACAAAATACATCGATTGAATTTGAGTCGTAATTATTTGAATCAATAAATATGTAAACAAATACCGACTCTATCTCTTACATTTTTCAAGTACCGCCTTCTTTAGAACATTAATTAAAAAAAAATTGTATTGCTCTTATTCTAATGAAAGCGCTGTAATTGGGGTAAGTACCAATAAACTTAACCAAATTAACTACAGTTAGGTCTAAAGTACCACCTTCTTTCAATAAAGTCATGATTTTATTGCAGAAATTGCTCAAAAAAGCGTTAGCTGTGGATGTAAATCACAAATTTCGCCACAGCTCGCCTTTTATTTTTAAACTATCACATTCTTTACAACATTTATTTTCTTGTCCAGGTACCAATTGCAGAGGTGATTGGATAAAATCCACATTTAATTAAACCAATGGAGCGTTAGATCCCCTTATGTGTTTTTAAAGTACCGACTTCTTCAAAACACTAGTTAAATTTCATTGCTTAAATTCAAATATAACCTCGGATTGAATGAAAGTCTCAGTAAATTTAACCAATGTAGGAATAGTTAATCCTTTTCTCTTTAAGTACCTCCTTCTTTATTGCTCAAATTATGATTACAGAGGTTTGATTGGATGTAGGCCATAACGAATTTAACCAATGTAATCGTGGTTGGGCTTTTACATTAAAAGTTTCACCCTATTTAAAGGATTTAATGATTTTATTGTTGAAAAATTGTTCAACAAAGCGTTGTGATTGGGTGTAAGTCCCATTATTGTATTCAATATCATCATAGTTAATTTTATTTTAAAAATACCGCCTTCTTTAGTTAGTTAAATTTAATTGCTCCGATTCTGAAGAAAGCGCTGATTGGACGAAAGTTCCGATAAATTTAGCCAATCGTTTGGTCTCTATTTTTAAGGTACCACCTTCTCTTAGATGATCTTACAATTTTTTTTCTTCAGATTGGAATAAAATTTCTCTCTCATTGGACGTAGGGCACAATTATTTTAACCAATTATTTTAGCCAAAAGATCGACTTTTATTTTTTAATCTACCGATTTCTTTACAGCAATAATTAAATTTTATTGGTCTTTCCTATTGAAAACATGGATTGGAGATACACCATACAATTAATTTAACGAATATCAACCAGAGTTCGACTTTCAAACTTTAAGTACCGCCTTCTCTCGAGGAGTTACTAATTTATTAAAAAGATACTAATGAATGTGACCGAAGGATGTGCGTCATAACATTTTTCCCCCAATGTTGCTTTTTTTCACATGTTGTAAACTCAGGGCTAGGGTCTCAAGCTGAAATACGTTTTCTTTTCTTTATAATAAGGAACATAGTTATGTGTTAAACATTAAGATAAATTGTTTTCGTAAAGTTTAGAAGTACTCAGCCTAAATTTACATTTTATGATCAAGAAAATATTACAACAGGGATCGGCAACCTCTTAGGTCTGGCGTGCTAAATCTATCTACTAATATGATTCAACGTGCCACACAGTAGGATATATTCGAAACATTTCGATTCCCATGATAATGTATGCAAATTTAGAGAATAGAAAATAATATAGGTTTATAGTTTAAAAATGTATTAATTTTACATCACTTGGAGATATTTCTTAACATTAAAAAAACAGCGTGAAATGTATTTTGTCGCCCATCCGGTATAGAGGTTAGTGATGCTGACTGCGGTGCCGTAAGGTCCGGGATCGCAAATCCCGGGTGAGACATGGGTGTTTGTGCTGCAATCATTCTCTTCTTTGTAATGTGTGCTTCACGCTTACTTCAATGTAAGCCCCTGTGTGATACTTTGTGGTGCATTGGGTTATAAATGTTCTTAATAATAATATATATACATATATTCTACAAAAATATATTAAAATTGTGCATATATTAAGTACTTTTAAACATATTTATTAAAATAATAAACAGACAAAATAAAATGTAAGTATTTCCCTTCATTGTAGTTAAATAAAAAGGTAAATAAAAAAAATTTTTAATGGGAACCTAGTGCTTGCCCCTTTCTACTGTCCTATTGAAAAATCAGGGGTTTGTGACTCTTAATTTGACACAATTTGAGCATTCAGTTGTTAAACACCTTCTTTGCAGACTCGAATTATTTATCATATGGAAGATATTTTACTTAAGGTATCCGACTACGTTCGAAAACATGATTTTAAAAAAGTACATAAATGGATAATGTTCCCGATATTTAGTGTAACTTAGATTAGAATACATGTATAAAATTGGTTTAAGGAGATTATGGCAAACAAAAATTATTTAAATTCAATATTTTGGCAAAAGAGTTAGATAAGAATAACATTTTTTTCAAAACGTTCTCCTTTTTATTAAAAAAAACTTTTATAATATTATTATAATTTTTTTTCTTAAAATTTCTCCCCTCTGTTGTGGTGAAATACGAATAAATACACGTCTAAGTTATATGTTTCAAAAATTCTAGTTTAGCCTCTGTACAGAGGTATGAGCTACATACAGGCAAAATATTATCATAATAGAAACATTTTTCATGAAAGAAGAATGTTTTGAAAATGGGTCTCTATGTTCATTTTTTGTCAAAATATTGTGCTTAAATAATTTTTTATTGTAATACTATTCTTAGAACAATTTTATATACGTTTTCTAATCTAAGTGACACTCAATATCATAAATATTATCCATTTATACGCTTTTGCAAAATCACGGTTCCGAACGTAGTCGAATACCTTAAAGCGAAAAGCAGTGTACATATGCATTTCTTCTCTCTTCAAACAATTAAATCTCTCCAGTAATGGCATTCAACAATTTATAAAAAGCCGTAAATTTATTTCTGGAGTTACCTTTCAGATGTTTTCGTAACTCCGTAAATGTCCATAATTCTGAAGATATTTGTCAAATAAGGCTCTTTATAAATTTGTCAGTATCCATCCACTCAAATATTGACAAATTTGTAGAGTAGTGCAGAGTGCTCCTGAGAATTAAATTGCGTGCTACATTTGTCACGCGTGCCATAGGTTGCCGACCATTATATTATAATAATATATTAAGGAAAATATTCGGAAAAGAAAAGGTCCTAGATTAAGATTAAAGATTTTTAGCCTTTTCTTTCTTTAAAAATGGTATCGGTGGTGCAAAAGCATTTCAAAACTCGTTTTAAAGAATTAGATTCCTTATTATAAAGTTGTGGAAGAGCAGCACAATTGTGGATTTATTTTACTTGATGAAATGTTCGGAACAACATCTTAAGTTTTGTTATTAAAAAAATCATATCATGCCATGCACAGATATGTTATCCCAAATATATAACGAGTTACAGCAGCGCTATCAAACTGTGGGGCGCGTCCCCTTAGGGAGGCGGGGTGACCCTAGCAGAGGGGCGCGAGCCTTTTGAAAAGTCAAAAACAAAAGAATATTTAAAAAGAATTATTAAGTTATTTAAAGTAAACAAACAAAATGTGTGCATTCTGACATATTAAAAAGTTAAAAAAAAACTTTTACACTGATATAATATACATATAAATGCATCAGTACTGTATAATGTATATAATTTTATCATTAATTTAGCAATACTAGGTTAAGAAAAAATTTAATAATTACCAGTGACCCAATGGTTTATCATATATAAAATTATATGCAAAAATTAACACTTCTCGTGATAATTTGTACGGTTTATAACTAATCCCTTAAAATTGCCGATTAAAAATTACGTGATTCGTTTCCCAATGCCACAGTTTTGCACGTATGCACGCATATGTGATTTATTGGAGGGACGAGAAAGGGAATAAATAAACAAATCCTCTGAAATAAGTAAATCCTTCGCAAACACTGTCAAGACCATTTTATTGCATTCCAAAACCTTCGGAATAATTTTTTGGATAGAAGTGATCAGAACAGATCGTATTTTGGAAGGACGTATATATACGTCAGGGCAATTTACGCACTGGCTGAGCAAGACGTTTATATACGCCAGTGACACTTAAGAGCTTAACACCGTATGGTAGCTTTAGCATCAAAGTATCGCATTTTCGAATTCAATATATTGTTATTGAATGGAGGGGGGGTGAACGTATAGACCCTTATAGTTAGAAGATACATCATTAACTATTCTTTTAGAATGGGGTGGGGAGTAAATTTCCAAATTCTAAAATTACTCGGATTTAAGCATATATATATTGAACCACAAAATAGAATTGTAATTGCTTCCAGTTAGAAAAATTTTGACTGAGCTATATCACATTGAATAGAGAAATTATAGAATCGGCATAAATGTGTTGATAAAATGCTGAAATGTCTTAAACATGTTCTACTTTTTCCCGAATATCGTTTACCTTCTCCATTATACTACAAAACATTATTGTAGAAGCAAATATAATTTTAATTAGATGCAATATTATTATTTCTGCCCACCAACCATTAATGTCAATGGCGTTCATAATACTCTATTTCTTTTCTCTCTCGCTTAAAGAAATCATTAGAGGAAAGGAATAATTGAAATTTATTTTTCGAGCAAGCAAATTAAGACGCTCAAGATGTAATAAGATGATTTATATCTAATATTGACGATGATCTTGTTTATTTTATTGTTTACTATAAGATGGAGTGTTTAATTAACTTTCTCAAAAAAAAAAAATTGATTCTTTTTCCATAAAACAAAGCAGATGATAAAAAACATCTATATAACAAACGGCAATAAGTGAAACAGTAATATTAGTTCCTACAAAATGCTCAGAGCTATGTTGAAATGCTGTAATTAGGTTCTCCGATGTACACTATGTATAATTATATTTCTTTAAATTGCTTGAATTTCTTTGATTTCTGGAAAATAAAATTCAATTTTATGTGCTTTAGAGGAAAGTTTTTTTTTTTTAGTAGCCTGACGTGTTTAAAGGGCATAAATGGATATGTCATGATTTTTATTTAAATTTTAGATAGAATACGTATAAAAGTTTTAAGGACATTTGACAAAAGTTTTTTAAAAAATACAAAAAAAGAACTTAGAACTTTTTAAAATTTTTCCTTTGTAAAATTTTTTTTTATTTTTGTTATATAGCCGACCTTTCAGAGGCTCAACAAACCTTTTTGAAAAATTCACATTACTTTCAGAGTTTCCCCAATTTAAATATATATAATTATTGGCGTTTTTTTTTTAAAAATTTCTCCCTTTTGTTGTCGTAAAATATGGATAAACCCATTTGTTTTATATATTTCAAAATTTTTAGTTGAGCCCCCACAGAGGTCGACTATATACAGGCAAAATATTATTATAATAGAATTTTTCAAAAAGGAGAACATTTAAAAAAAAAAATTCTAAGAATTTTTTTTGAAATATTGTATTTAAATAATTGTTTTTTTCAAACTATTCTTAAAATAATTTTATACAATTTTTCTAAGTGACACAAATATCTGAAATTTATCCATTTATGCGTTTTTGGTTGCAGTCGGATACCTTAAAGCACCCTTTCTTCAATTGCATAAAATAGATTTTTTAAGAAAGTTATATTCCATTAGACCAGAAACGGTGAACCAGTGGTACGCGTGTCATTGATGGCACGCGACACAATATTTTTGGCACACCAGTGATCAAAATATTTTGATTTTTATTACAAAATTTCAAAGTTCGCTATGAAGTATTACGAACAAACGCGTGTGATTGGTCGCTGTTATTTAACATGGCTTGTTCAGAAAAAGAACAAAAAGAGTAAGATAGTAAGTGTAACGGAAAATTTCAAACTTGAGTAAAGTATTGTAACAAGTAAACATTGTTAGTAAAGGAAACAAGTCGGTGTGTGTTTATGTTCTGGAACAGTGGTATGCGTAATATCGTTTGTAAAACTGTGTTTTGAAACAAATCACAAACCCTTTTTGTCAAAAAAGTGAATCACAACTAAAATAATTGCTTGAAATTTTTTTGAGATTTCAAAAAATGCTTTTAAAAAGTAACATCTTACAATCCTAATATAAGTTATATGTCATCCACAATTTGCAACAACAGAAGTCAAGCTAATGTTACTCTTTAATTTGAATTACACGTATAACTAAAACATTTGTAACTATCTAGTGCAAAAGGTATTTTTTCGTAGTTAACAGAATTTTGTGTTGTTTTAGTATATTTAGTTTTATTATTTTCCAAACAATCTCAAGTCAAAATTATTTAACGTCACGTCTATACCTCATTAAACACTTCTTTAGAAAAAAATGGCACTTTGAATCATAAAGATTCGCCACCCCTGCACTAGACCAAAGAATAATTTAATTTATATAATTTCGAATATCATATATTATCTCTAAGGTTTAGTACTTTATTTCGATAACATTTAGATAAAAAAGATACATCTTTTAAATAAAGTTACACTTCGCATGAATTTATTTTAAGTACATTGAAAAGCTAAGAAAACATTTTTGAAATATATTTCATGGTATTCATTAAACCATTTACAATTGTTTCACTTCATTTCTAACAATACATCTATTTTATATATTTTTGATTATAAACTATGTTGTGAAATAAAATAAATTAGACGAATAAATGAATGTAATAAGGATCGAGAAATAATGTGAACGTTTACATTATTTAAAAATATATCTTAAATCAAAAAAAAATTTTTTTATCTAAGTTAACCAAGTAGAACTCAATTACAAAACTATTGCCGAATATAATGAAATAAATATTTTTGTTTCAATTAAACAAATAATAAAATCATTCTAAATGTGCATAACAAAAATACGATCTCTTACTTATTCGACGATTACAATGTTCTTCGTAGTTTTAATTAAAAATACTTTATATATACCTATTAGTGTCATGAGCTCTGATATAATTATAAAGGAGTTAAAATTAAAAGTTTTATAAAGATATTTAAAATTAAACCGTCATAAAGTTTTATTTTACCTTGTAATTTAACACATTGTGTGTATCTTTTTTTCAAAATAATTACCTTTTGAGTTCTCACAAGCCATAAGTCTCCTTGGCCATACATTTATCGAGATATGCACTACTACCTCAAAAGGATTATCTATCCCTGCTTTCCTTAAAGGACGTTTAACACTGTTAAAATTGGATAGCTATTTCCACCACACCTTTGACTACAATACGGACCGCAATTTATAGTTTGGGGATTTAACCCTCTGGCCGGAATATCAATTTTTTGCCGCACTGAGAAACACCCATTTTACACAGATGGGTTTGTAAATTTTTTTGAACTTTATTACCTTAAGGACTATTTTAAATGTCCTTATAGCTCATGAAATTGAGTAGGGATCAAATAAGATGTGTGGGGTTAAATCAAGCATAACAATATATTTTTATCACTAGAATTGTGACTAGTATTTTTATAAAAACTGAATAAAAATTATTTATATTTAAAAATTATTTATATTTAAAAATTATTTATATTTAAAAATTATTTATATTTAAAAATTATTTATATTTAAAAATTATTTATATTCATGTAAAAATAATTAAAAATAATAATACCAAACGCGAAAAACAACAGGAATATCCGTTCTGATGGACGGTGATAGATAAGAAAAATAGTGCATACCGTGAGTTGAAAAAAATCGCCAAGTACCACCCCGTGATCCTCTCACTGGGTAGAGTCCAACTGAAAATGTCAAGGCAGCCCACCTCAAAAATCACACCACATCGTTATATACAGACATCAAAGCAAATCATTCCCATCAGAGAGACAGATGCTCCAGTCAGAGGGTTAAATTCAATCAACCTGCACATTCCTTTTCAACCACCACTGGGTTGCCTTCGCCTTGTAAGCAAGAACAGTCTTGTTGAAAAGTTCAGTCGTTTTCAATGGACAAATATGTGTTCAGGGGCCTCATTATTCGTTCCATCATAGTGTTTTAATTAACGTTTGCTGTGTTTTCCTTCCTTTCTGGCAAAAATGAATTTAAAACCCTTTCATAGCTGACAACAAATAAAACTATTACAGAAACTAAATCCGAGCCTTTTACACGTGTTCCTTTTTCTTGTTCTCTTTTGCTTCTTGTGGAATTCTAACGTATACATTGTCAATCTGACGGGTAAAGATTCTTCAATGACACACATAATCTAGTTAGTAAACATAATTCGTCTCCGTGGCCGTTTTAAAAGTACTGTCCCAACATTTTACTTTTTCTTTAAGGTGCATCTGGCGCTTCATTTTCTTTAATAAGAAATCAGCAGGAGAAATAGATTCTGTTCAATTTTAGAAATTCACATTCTTTTTGTAAGAAACAAAATTTCCTGAAATATTAATTTATTTTCCTTCAAGAATTCTATAATTAATTTTAAATTAATTTGAATTAATGAGGTGTGGTTCAGGCATAATAAGCGTCTTAACGATAAATGATAATATTGAAGCCTTCTATTATTTTTAAAACTACAGTTCATGATTACGTGAGTGTTACTCCTACTACTTGTTTCCAATTTGTCTACATAGTTCCTAATTATTATTCAAT
This sequence comes from Trichonephila inaurata madagascariensis, assembly GCA_019973955.1. Lineage (NCBI taxonomy): Eukaryota > Metazoa > Arthropoda > Arachnida > Araneae > Nephilidae > Trichonephila > Trichonephila inaurata. The sequence continues at coordinate 61,778 of BMAV01018804.1, forward strand.
ATCAATACTCTAAACTTTTTATCTGACTGAATTGTTATAAATTAACTACTACATAATTATACTTCTATTGCGAAATGTTTGATTATTGCATCACAAATTGTGAAAATATAGTATTTGAAGATAGTGAAATTTTCAAAACATGCTTTAAAAGAAAATTCGTATGGGTCTTAAGAGAAATTTGGAATTTCATTACACTAAGCCAGTGTTTCCCAAACTGTGGGACATGCCTCCCTTAGGTCTGAGGGATAATTCTACAAGGGGAGCACGAGCATATTGAAAAAAGTCGAAAACAAAAGTCTCTCTATTTAAGAAAATTATTAATTTACTGAAAGTAAAAAAAACAAAGTACTTTCTGGCATAGTAAAAAATAAAATACATAATATACGCACTTACAAATATATCAGTACCGCACAAGATATTTCAAAATTAATTTGACTATACTAAGTTAACAAGTTTAATAATTATAAGAGGCACCATGGGTTTGTCATACATAAAATTATTTACAAAAAATTATAATTTGTGTGTTCAGTTTATAATTAATCATTTAACTGCCGATTAAAATTTACGCGATTAGCTTCCCAATGCCAGGGTTTTCCACGTAGGATCGCATATGTGATGTTTTTTTATGGGGGGAAGGAATAAATAAACAAATCCTCTGAAATATGTATATCCTTCGCAAACATTGTAAAGATCTTTTTATTGCATTATAAAGCCTTCGGAATAATTTTATGGATAGCATAGTACAAAAAAAGATCGCACTTCGAAAAGACATATATATATATATACGTCCGAGGTAATTAACGCTTTGGCTAAACGAGACTTTTATATACGTCGGTGTCACTTACAAGGAAAAAGTTGTATTGTATTTAGCAGCGAAGTATAATATTATTGAATTCAATACATTGTTATTGTATGGAGGGAGGGGGGAGCACAATTGAAAATGATGATTGAATTTTAGGTTGCGAATAATGTAAGTTTGAGAAGCACTGCACTAAACTAATGTATTTATAAATTAAAGTTCTGCTTAAGAATATCGTGATAAAATCAACTAAAGTTATTGAATATTCAACTAATAATCTCCCCAAATACAAAATGATAGTCTTTACTTAAAAAATTGTTTTGTTCATGCTTTGCAATGTACAATGATTTTTAATACTTTGATAAATTATTTATCTGTATATCATTATCCGCAAATGAAATATTTATTGCTTAAATGAATAATGTCTTTGTTTCATGAAGTGCACATTTTATAAAGAAATGTTTCAAATTAAACTAAATGAACCCTTTCTTTTCTCTGTCATTACTAATTAAAATATGAAATATGTGTACATATCTTAAATAAAATAATATTTTACATAACTTAATGTTTCAAAACATTTGAATGATGAACCTTTTCAACTGATAACATTTCAATTCCAAAGCAATTGATATTCAAAATATTTCAATGAGTTCCATTATTTTGTAAACAATTGCATATTATGCAAAATAAAATATACGGGATTTAAACAAGTTCACTTTTCAAAACAAATATTCAGAAAGCTAATTTTTTATTATTACTTGAACATTTTTCTATCTTTAAACACATATTTGCACACTCAAAGCCTCTAATTGGAGAAAGCTTTTATACGTACGCTTCATAAATTTTTAACACACAACACACAGTTTATTTACTTACTTTACTTATTTATATCCTTATATGTGGCGACCTTTTAAGATAATATAAGTAACGCCTGGAAGGAATCGATTACTTTACTAAGACACGGGAAGAGATAGTGACAGACATTGTGTCTCTAACTTTCTAACTATCTACACCACGCTTCCAAATTTCTACACAGATAACACAGACAGTTATTGTTATGTTCACCTAATACGGTGCTTCTCAACGTTTCAATATTTGCGACCCAATATTTAATCCTAATTTTCATCGCGCCCCCTCCCAAACGATAACAATGTAATGAAATCAATATCATTACACTTTGATGCTAAAACTACGATATGACTTTTACCTCTTAAGTGCCACCAGCGTTTATAAATGTTTCGATCAGTCAGAACGTTAATTTCCTTGGACGTACATATACGTCTATCCGAAGTACGATCTTTTCTGTGCACGGTTATCCATAAAAATATTCTGAAGGCTTTGGAATGCAATAAATGGACCTGGGCAATGTTTCCGAATGATTTACTTATTTCGGATTATTTGCTTCCTATATTCATTCCAGCCCCATTACATCATATACGTGTTCCTACGTGGAAAATGGTTGGCATTGGGAAGCAAATTGCAAAACTTTTAATTGGCAGTTAAGGGGGATTAATTATAAACCATACAAAAAAATTATCAAGATAAGTGTTAATTTTTGAATATAATTTTATATAAAGCAATCTATAATGGGGTCACTGGTAATTATTATACTTCTTCTTATCTTAATATTGCAAATAAATTATCAAATGCACTCACATTCTGTAGCACTGGTACATTTATGCGTGTAATATACCAGTGTAAATGTTCATTTTATTTTTATTATGTCAGAATGCATTTTGCTTGTTTTCTTTCAGTCAATTAACATTTTTTTTTAATTCTTTTGTTTTAACTTTTCAATATGCTTGCTTTCACCTCGTAGAGTTGTCACGCGCCCAAGGGAGCGCGCCCCAGTTTGAGAAACGCTGACCTAATACATGATTGTCTTTTCAGTCGAGAAAATATTATGATTCAATAAGTGATTTGCAAGCAAAAAGAAAGTGTTCCTGTCCATAATCCAGAATAGACAAAAGTTCCTTTAGTGATATACTTGGTGACGAATTTGTTTGCCTTTGTCGCCTAATTTGGTCATGTAAAACGATACCCTAATTTAAAGAAGAGTCTAAAAAGTACACCTAAAGCTGTATTTCTAATTTATAAGAATGGTCTCATCACTCAAACTACAGTAGAATGTGCCTGAAGAACCTGAAGGGTACCTTTAACGGCGTAATACTCTGATACCGGGAAACATTAAAATTACATCAGCTCCTGTTTATACACTGAATTGTTTAATCGAAGATCCGATTCATGACCTTACGGACATTGTCTAATTTTTTTAGCCTAAATTATTTTTTATATACTTTTCTAAAAACTCGCAAAATTTGATAGCTCTAAGTTTAAAAAACGCAGAGTTATGATTTTTTTTACCTTTGTTTTTATTCACATCCCAATGGCAAATCAAAACTTCAAAAAGTGACTTATCCGGGAAAGATAAAATAACTAGTTTGACTTCATTTAAAATGCTAAGACCTTTTTTCTATTGTGTCTAATATTTGGATTTTTTTTTACTTTTTTGTTAATTTTACATGGAATAAAAGTTGGTATGCCTTTTTCAATCAAAGCAATACTTATTTTTTAAAAAAATAATTAAATTTAGAATTTACACATTTTGTAACTAATTTTCGTTAAGCATTCATAAAAAGAAGAATTGTACGAATACCAATCAAATTATCGCAATACCCATACCAAATTTTGTTATGCATAGGTTGGTGTACTAGTAAATCAAATTTCATATACGTGCGTTAATTTTGCAAGAGTAGTAGCATTTTATAATCAATGTTTCAGATTTTTCCCTTCAAAAATTAAATGGTTAGCTTTTTATGAGATTTTGAGCACAAAATCTGTTTTACATCCTACATACTCATAGCATACAACTCAAAAAGTTATGAAAATAACTCAATTAAAAAATTTTGTGCAAATCGTAATATGTCCCCTTAATCTAATTATTATTGCAGTTTCGGGAATAGTACTGCAAAGTCATTAAAGTTGTCGTATATAAACCCCATCGGCACAAATCCTCACAACTTACAAATTCAATTTGAACACACCAATATTTCTTTAATTTTACTGCTGTGAAAATTTATTTTGATTTATAGGAAGTAAATGGTACCTGGAGTATGACAAAATTTTGTAGAAATACTCTAATACACCATATTTTACAGATATCAATACCATAAAAATAAAGATTTCATGGATATTGCATACTGCAGACTAACTGAAGTTTTTCAGAAAATAAATCAAAATTTTAACTAAGCAAAATTAATGAGTTCATATAAATTCAATACACGTAGACGTTTATTCACAAAATTGGATAAAACATTTCTTTCGGAAAACGTATGCAGCCGGTTCGAAATATATTGGTTGCATTGTTTCAAGCAAACTCCGTCGTATTTTTAGTGTTTTGATTTAAAGTCAGTTACAATGTCTTCACTGATTATTTACTGTTTTAAAAATTATTTTTGTTTAAATGCACCTGCTTTTTGTATTTGTTCTGAATTTATATAATATTACACAAAATGTGATGTTCATTATGCTTTTTGCGTATTATTATCATTATATTGCTACCTCTTTCTGTAGAGCAAAATGACACAATTTATGTATTATATGTTAATATTCGCACATTATTTTTAAATAACTTCCTACGTAGTTTTATTTTTTATGAATTCTATATTAGAATTAATAACAAAGAAGCTCTCTCTCTCTCTCTGAAGAGAAGTCCTCTTAGGAGAATTGTAGTCTTTTCTTGCCTTATACCAGAATTATTGTTTTAGAGATATAGATTACTATAATATCAGTTTAATATTGTAAAATATTTAGTTCTATTTAAACTATTTATCTCTATTTTGAATTAATTTTAGTTGACTATTTAAATTATACAATAGTTATATTTTGTAGGTTGAAAATTCTGTTCCATATGATTATCGTCTGCATTTATTTCAGTAATTCCAATAAATGCCATTTATCTGATTTCTTAGTTTATTTTCTTTTATATAATCGTCTGTTATCAAGGTTATGGTGCTTAAATTGGTATTTTTATTATTATTTCTTATTCTAAATACTTCTTTTTCAATTAGAGAAAAATAATGTGTCATCGACGACACTGATTGAACATAATTTGTATTAAAATTTGCATAATTGTGAGATATTCTTATTCCACTAGAGATATTTTTGACCGTTTGAGTGATTATAAGAACGACCGTGGAATAAACTTTGGCTGCTATTATTCACAATTTTTTGTTCAGAAGACGACACAATAGCGGATTTCTAATTCTTGATGAAATTTTCAGAACAGCATCTAATGTTTTTTTAAATAAAATATAGTATTACACAATGCAGAGATTTCAAATCCACAAAAATAACATGTTACAGCCATTATTTTATACATGTGTTTCCAATTTGGTTGAGCGTAAATCATTTCTCCATCAAAATAATTTGCTACTCCACCTTTTTATAAACTTCTGTTGAAATTCCATCAGGCATTACGTTTCTTTTAGATAGAAAGTATATCTAAGAAATCAAATTATTTTATTTTTAAAATGTTATTCTAAAGACAATATAATTATCGTTCATAAGGTAAAATGGAATCCATTTTCAAGTTGGAACAATTTCAACCAATATATGTCCTGCTGAATAGAACAATCAAAGATGTAAGTTATTAATATGGACAATTCGGGAATATTTTTAAAAATATTCTATTTTTTCAAAAATATTGGTTATCCTCTCTCCATTATGCCACATAACATTAATATAGCATCAAAGAAAATTTTACTTAAGCACACTTTTACTATTTTTGTCCACCAACCATTTATATCAACAGCGTTCGTAATTATCAAAGATTTTTTTCCCTTTCTTTGCAAAATTATTAGACAAAGGATTATTAATATTTATTTTTCGAGCAAACAATATACAGCGCTGAAGGTATAATAAGATGATTTATATCTAACATTGATGTTGATGTTGATGTTGTTTACTTTATTTTTTACAAAAGGTTGTCAGTTGAGTTTCTTAATTAGCTTTTCAGAGGAAGAACAAATAACGCTGATTGTGTTTTCGTAAAACGTATCTTACCATTAAAAAAATATAAACATTGAAAGCTAAAAAAAGAACAATTATTATCAAGAGAAAGGCTATATTAGATCCACGGAGCTATATTGAAATATATGTTATAATTAGATTATTTAATGAACACTGTGCTTTTTTTTATATTTCCGTAAATTGCTTCTGTTACTTTTATTTATGTAATAAAATGTTGACTTTGATTTTTTTATATAAATAATTCTTATGTTGCTCAAAGCTTTATTTTGTTGACAACGCAAATTTAATTTTTAAATTACATATTCAGCAATATCCAAAAATATTTGAATTTTATAATAATTTATGTCACAGTGATAACTACAATATAATGTTTTATGTAAAAAGTGTTATATTCTATAAAAATAGCTACTGAAAACATTTTTTTTTTAAAAAAAATACTTTTACACAGGATATGAATAATTTTGAAAATATTTGACATACACAAGAAAATCATTTCATGTTTACTTTTTAAAAACTACTGAACATTCATTATTCTTTCTGAATAATTATTACTTTCTATTCTATAATACTCATTTTTAACTATGTAGAAATACTTTCCTTGCAATTGAAAAAAAAAACATCCATTGAATTTATTTTTTAGTACCCAAGTTGAAATAGAATCAATATACTGTACGAATGAAGGTGATAATGATTGAACAGAAATATCATTTAAAAGTATTTCTAAAGTAAAATTTTAAAAAATATCTAAAATTATTTAATAAATTGGAATTACAAAATTATTGTTTATTTTCACCAAGTAAATATCTGTTGTTTAAATTAAATAAACAATAAAATCACTCTCACTGGGCATAAAAAAATCCGATCTATCTTATTCAACAATAGCTATATTTTTCTTATGGTTAGCTAAAAATCATTAATATCTTCAGTTATACGTCAGTCAATGGTAGAGGTCTCATTTTTCCCTCGTAGTCCGATGGACTGACAGAAATTACGAACGATTTAATAACTTTCAATTTATATCTTATACAATGAAATACATTCAAGTGAAAACACTTAAAACTAAATATCGGTTAATACGAAATAATACTATGGTCACAACAAAGTACTATGTATTTTCATGCATTTTTTTTTTTTGAACACGAAACGGAAATTGTCTAACTCTAAAAAAAATTCCCTTCCGGAAATTAACAATATACGGTGGATTGCCATGGGTGATGCCACATCTATATTTTTTTGTGACATTAGGTAGGGGGGAGTGAAGAACCGGTCAGCCAAAACTTAATATCTCTTTATTAAGATCTTAACTCAAACACTATACAATAATAATATTTATATTTTAACTTAGCGGGATCGGTATGATAATGATGATAATGTGTGTACAGACCCAAATATGGCACACAAAGACATTCTGTAGCTCGCTTAAAGCTCAAAAAGTATCATAGATGTAGATTCCAGCGATTAAATTTAAATGAATAATACAGTTCCTGTTCCCACATCACCCGAAATATGGAACGTCGTGAAAGTATACGCAGTTATTAAGACGCATATTCCAATGGTAAAATGAATAACAAAATTGACGACATTGAACAATTTTAAAGACAGCTTGATGCAAAAAAGGAAGGAAAAAAAAGGGGGGGAAAAACTACAAACATAAATATTAGATTATTTTGCAAAAACTCAATAAATATTTTTTTTTTAAAAAAATTTGAAAATTTGTATTAAATTTCTTTAAATTCTTGTAGATGTTTTTGTGTTTCATTGAATTTTATTAAATATATTAATATACACTTATTTATGTAAATAAAATAAATTTTAATAAACTTAATTTTGTTGATATGTGTTTATTTAAATATTCTTTAACTTGAAATTCTTTTAACACGAAAAAATATTTCAGTCCCTTCATTTTCGTGTTAAGCGATTTGCACTGTATTGAATATTTATTTTCGTGAAACTGTGTACTAACTTAAAAATATAACTAAAGAAAAAAAAGGAAGAAATACTTTTTAATATTCACAAGAAAAAATCTTGAAAATAAAATAATTGTAGGCATAATTTTATGTTACATATTCTTAATTCTTACAGATATTTATTTCTTCAACACAGTAGAAGTTTTCTTTTAAAATAAGATAAATTTTGATACTCTGGGATTACAATTTCTACTCAGTTTTCGTCATTGCAAGAATGCATTGCTTTTGAATATTAGCACAACAAACGAATTTAAAAAATTCAGAGTTCACAACTTTTATTATTTTATACGTAGATATTAAAAGCAATACTATTTCTTAAGCCTGCAATCAAATAAAAATATGAAATACTTAATTTTTTTTTCCTAAAAAGACTTCTAAGACTGTTTTCTAACCCGAACGAGTTTATAACTAAGAGAAAAGTGGAACGTAAACCATTATACACTCAGACACTGGCAGAAAATATACTTGAAGTAACGTCATTAAGTACCAAAATTCGCAAGTAGATAAATTCATTTCTTAAAACAAGACTTATTTCAGTTAAAGAATTTTAAGCAAGTTTTGATGCATTCAAAAATCATACTCCACCATTTTTTTCTTTTTTCAAAAAGCTTCATGTTTTTAGAAACGATCTCTTCAAGAAAATATGATATAAAAAAATCGAAGACCAATTTTCCCCTCCGAATGAGAAATGCTTATATAACTTAATATCAAACTTGCAGAGATAATATGGATGATAAAAATAAAGGATTTTAGAGTATCATTGATACTGTAAATACTTTACCATACTAAAATAAATTTTTATTTTACGTTTTCTTTTATAATTAGATTACTTTTCTTCTATTTATTATTATATAGCTGTAACCTGAAAAATTCAAGTTATTTACAAAGTTAAGTTGTATTTTATCACTATTATTAAAAATGCCATTTTTATAAAGGAAAAGAAAACTCATATTTCCATTTCGTTTTATGTTTCAGAAGTCAATACAATTCATATCGCGGCTGTCCTTCTAATAAGTGCTTTTAAAATACCTGGCTTTTTTTAAACTACGGTGATGTTTCAAATATGATTTTTATTTTGAATAACATCAAAATTGCTGTTATTTCAGTTTACTTTTCCTTATTTTTGCATTTTGCATTTTGAATGCACAATACTCGTACAGGTATAAACTCTCCTGCAAACTATTTATTTTTATTTTATTATAATTGTTTTTTATATCAATTAAGTGCATTTTTCATTGTAATATGAGAAGGTATGAATTTTGTTTACTAAGCTATGTAGTTCCAAAAATTAACAGAATATAAGGAATTAATTAAGAAAATAAAATTATTTTTAAATACATTTATCTGGCGTAGGAAATTATTGTTGTTTTATATGTTTAAAATTAAATCGTTTTCATAAGTTAGAAAAATACAAAAAAATAATATTGGAATTTAACAAGACAATAAATAAAAATTAAAATTAAGATAAATCATAAAAATAGATATTCTTGTGAAATTTATTAATAGCATCATTTGTGTAATTATATATATAATATCCTTCATATTATATACTATAAAAACGTATAATACATTATTTTCAGTAAGACCATTTCTTATATAAATGCATTACAATATGGTAATCAAAAATTTAGAATTGTGTTTAATAAACGAAAATCTCAATCAATACATCCCATAGCAATACTCAATTGATTTTCAGAAGTTCCCCATCGCATGACAGAAGACATTTAAGATGTAATTTACTGCTATTAGAGGCAAGAATTCGCGAATAGAAGTTCCAGAAGTGATGCACTCCATTTTAATAGATTTTATCCGTATAAAATTTTCAATTTCATAAATCACATTTGTTGCTTGGTTGCTTAAACCGAAACATGTATTTAATTTTCTCTCCCTCTTCCTCTCTTTAAAAGATATTTTCGTTCAAAATTCTTTAATTGTTATCCGAATATTTCTATTTCGTCATCAAACTTTTGAAATCGAAAATCGAAGTGAAAGCAAAATTGTACATAATTTAATAATTATCCAGAAGCAATCGATGTTTAGAAGTGAATTTTTCGTTGCCGTGATTTTTGTTAAATAAAACTTGAAGAAGTTTAGAGCTTTACCCACAAACAAAGGTGATCTGGAAAGGTACTTAACCTTCAATTCGGCAAAACTTTGAAAATAAGCACACTTTCATTCATATACTAGGCTCAAGTGACTTTAAATTATGATGTATTTTAACATTTTGTTTCAAAGTATTGGGATCTAATTCAGAACTCTTTTTATCTTAAAATATCATGTTAAAGTTAGAAAAGCTACGAGAAATCGCAGTAGAATATGAAAAGAATATGCCATTGGGAAATGCTTAAGAATTTAAATATGCATTTCAAGATGTAGCATAGAGCATACATGTGCATTTTAATAGATTTTATCATTATGTATATGCAATGGGAACATACTTATGGCGACTATATTTTTCCTTGCATTCTAAAATAATGTAATAGGGATATGAAAATAATATAATGATATTAATTTCAATATATATTTTTTAAGATCAGTACTAATATATTGTTTTAAAAAATAAATAGAGAAAAATAATTCATTAACTTGTATAATGGTAAAATTCAAAGCAGCAAAATTTGCGAAATATATCAGAATTTATTTGATTTTTATCACAATAAAAAATTAAATCTACGGTTAACTAAATATAATCGAATATTTTGAGCTAGCACAAAATGTATTTCTGTGAACATGTAAGAATATAAAATTTACAAAGATTTTAAACTCACCTAAGTACAGAATTTCTTCAGAAGTACAAATATGGGATAATTAAAAATATATATAGCCATGGTTACAGAATACAATTTTGAAAGCAACTTATTTCATTATTTTATGTTGAAGTTTTCGTTTGACAAAAAATTGGAATGAAAACATAAACTAAAGAAAAACACAGTTTTATACAGCGACCTCAATATTTATTTACACTATAAATCTAATATTATTTTTAGCGGAATATTTATAAATTATAACTTTAAAAAAATTTAAAGATGATCTGTAATGAATATTTCTCCAGTACTGTCAATAAAATTTGTAATAATTTCTGAAATCACAAAGTTCCAGAGTTTTTCGGATGTATTTCATAAAGAATAACTCCAAATACAAATAAAAAATTAGTTTACTTACTCATTAAAAATATTCGTAGAAGCATTGGAAGTGTTAGTTAAACAGTAATTGATGTAGAGGTACCAATCTTTACCACCGTACACCCAAAAAACGGAGATGATTCGTCTCGATACAGACTCCAAAAGGCATTAGAAGTGTTGGGAATCGCATGGATCAAATATCATTCAAAAATGTCAAGGTCAGTTTACGAAGATTTGATGGAACTGCATCATATTGTAGGGCTTCTTCGAATGTAGATGTACTAGCTAGGAATGAGATCAGTTAGCCAAGATGACTAAGAAATCAATGTCATTTCTAAATTAAACTATTCGAAGCATGTGGATAAAATTCCATTAGAATGTTACATATCGTCGGCCTAATTATCAGAATACGTAACTGCTTCTGGGGTGCTAATTTGATATATGAGTGCCACACGCCCAAGAACCTTCGTAGTCTAATGGTTATAGTAGCTGACTTCAAATGAATTGCCCCAGGTTCGATTCTCAGGAACTAGCTATTTTTAAAATTACTTTAAATCACTTTAATTTTCATCCTCCCGTTGGTGTGGTGTGGTAGTTTGGAGAGGGGAGTGCCAGCTCAGGTGTTGTCCATGTCACTTGACCATGGTTCAAAATTACGTAGTCCGTCGCCAAAAGCCCTCGTGTAGCTGAACAGTGTGAGGAATAGCGCTAAACTACGTTTGGCGCGTAGCACTCCTATATCAAATTTAGTTCCTTTGTGGAGTTACGCATTCTGATAATTAGGCCAACGATATCATTTTGTAGAAGTACGAATTCTTAAGAGTAATGTTGATATTTTGATTTATTGTTAAAATAGAGAGATTTGGTGGCAAAGGAATCCTGGTTTTTGGCGGTATAATGTTGGGTAGTCGTACACCATTGTACGTTTTCGATGCGAGTACTGTGTACTCACGGCTCTATAACCATGGGATTCTGGAAGCCTATGTGAGGTTTTACTGGGTGCTAGAGACCCGAACTAGGTTTTTTAAGGAACAATAATGCGCGGCCACACAGAACTCACATTGCTTATGGATTTCAAGAAGGATCTGATATTTGCCGTATGAATTGAGACTCGAGGTCTCTAGATCACAATATTGAAATATTTGGTATGGTCTAGAAAAACCATTTCTCAGCGTAGCTCTCCTTCCAGGAATTAAAAGTCCAGCTTTTTTGAAAAAAATGGATGGCCGCGGTAGTCTAGTGGTCAAAATATCGAATCGTGGTTGGCATGTCAAGAGTGCCAGCTCATTACCACTAAAGACCCACCGTGTAGGGAGGCGATGCACGTTAAATCTGGTCGAGAGCTGGAAACGTCCCTCCCGTTGGTGGTAGCAGTAGTGTTAGGAGAAGGTGCCAGCTCACTTGACCATGGCTTAGTTACGAGGTCCGTCACCAAAAAGCCCTCGTGTAGCTTAATACGCATGCTGAATATCTCACCACCTCACCACCAGTTTGAAAAAATGGACTTTGTTGCTTCAAGTACTTAGTGACACCCGTGATAAACAGTATAGAGCAGCTCGTTTTGAGGCTTGTATAGCAGTTCACGGTGATTTTTTGGTATGACTTGTATCTTAATTCACGATTGAATTATTTTCCTATTATGTTTTTAATACGGTTTCTGATTTCCTGGAAATATTCCGGGAAATCCCGAGAACGGTTTTGCTAACGGAGATTCATAAAAATATTTCAGAATTTCAAAATATTTAAAAACATGTTATTTTTAAATAAAATAATTATAATTATGTAAAATTAGGTACATATAAATTTCAAAATTAATAGTTACTTATATAATGAGCTAAAAAATACAAAGTTATATAATAAATTGACTATTCCTTTTTAAAATAGGGATTTTAGGCAGCATAAGTAATTTATATTATTTTTTTCCAACTTTTTCATACACATAGAGGAAAAAATACTTCCCCATAAAAAGTTGTACTTTTTTTTAATGAAACTTGTCATTTTTTGCACTAAAACCAAAAATTGGAAAAATAGTTAGGATAGGAAAAATGTTACAATTAAAGATTTTGTAAATTAAAAAAATCTAAGGGAAAAACATACATATTTCAAAAATAATTACTCAAATTATTGTTAATTTACTGACTCACATGCGTTTGAAAATCAACCAATTTAAGCTGAATCAATTATTTTTCTAATGTTGCTACTAAGAGATAAATAATAATTAATACTTGAATTCTCAATTGCAGCTGAAGTGCAGATTATTTACGTTAGAAATATTAATTATTGTATTTAGGATGCTTTATTTGTATAGCTGATTTCTTGTTTATGGAATTGCTATATTATTATTAAATAAATATAAATAAAAATTAATATAAGAATCTCACATGAAAATTAGGTTTAGAAGAATAATAAATAAGAAAATTTTTTCGAGATTGCTTGCTAAAATATTCTCTCCCAAATAGTTTGTCATTTCATTCCCTTCTTCAAATTGCTGATTCAATTAAATAGCTCATAATAAAGACAAGTATACAAATTTTTTAAAGGAATAAATAAATAATACACTGCGGGCCCACCGTAATAACCCCCGGGAAGCATGCAAACATGAAATTTACAACATGCATTAGGGGAAAGTAGTATATCAAATGATTAGAATTTCAGCGCAGACAAACAACCGGCCCCAGCCTATTTAAGGTTTGGGAGATTTAACTTTTTAAATTTAAGCAATTGTGTTTTTTTTCTGGTTTTTGAAAAAGATCAGTTATTCTATTTGAAAACAGCGATTAGCTTTTGATAAAATATCCGAGTTGACAGAGGAAGATAGTGGCCTACGAGATTGTAGATTATCTTTCGGGGAAAATTTGGAAAGTCGTGTTGACGAAACCAAACAACTGTAATGCGGATATAAAAACTTTGGATGCAGGAGGGTACAAAGGACCGACTGGCGTTTCGCATTCACGTGGGACAGGAAAATTTGTGCGCATGGCGTGATGGATCGCTCAGTCACTTTACAACCTACAAGCACATGAGTCTGTAACGCATCATTAGTCTGCACGACATTCAAAGCCGTTACACAGAGTGGTCGTCCGCGACTTTTTGCTTGGTCTACCCTTGGGCCAGAACCACAGACGTCTCCCCCAATGGGGCGATGAAAGAAGGATGTGGGGGCCAATGGAATGAAGTTTTCTTACTGACGAGTCAAGCATTGTGGAAAACCCGATTTCGGTTCGAGTCGAGACACTGTGGGAGGATGCTAAAAAGCTGCGTTATGCACCCCCAAAAATGGTCCTTTCACCGGTATTATGGTAGGGGCGGTATTGGGTATCACCCCGTACTCCTCCAGCCCTTACCGGTACTTTAAAAAAGCCAGCCTACATCTTTGAGGGTGGAGCCAGTGTCCTTCCTACCTTCAGGGCTTGGCCACAGCCATATTTCAACAGGATAATGCGGCCACACGGGCACGCATTGTCCAAAAGGTTCTTCGTAAAACCCCAAAGTTCTTCCTGGATCTTTCCCGATAGGAAAAAATGGTCCATGGTTGCTCAACGATTTACCAGATTACACCCCAGCTCCACACCGATCAACTTTGGCAAAGTGTGGAAGCTGCTTGGTCTGCTGTACCCCAAGAACCCTCCAAAGTCTCTTTTTTATTCAATGCCCAGGCTGTGGTAGCGGTGATTCCAACAATGGCGGCTACTCTGGCTACTGATTCTGGCAGGAAACCACCTTCACAAAGTCTATAAATTTAATATTTGATACTTGGTCAACAATTATCTACAAAATATTTTTTGGCTATTCTTGTCTTTCTTGGTGTTGCATTTACGGTGGCCAGGAGTGTAGTTTTAAGTATTAGTACTTACGTTATCCACATAAATCAAGATCTTGAACCTTCGATCAGATAGTGCTGTTTGCTTTAAAAACCCAATATTACTTGTTAACGAAGCTCGATTCACAGATAGACAGGAATTTATCTGGACAGATACTCCTTCCCACGGCTAGCCTGAAAAATTCTCACCAATCCAATGTAAGCGTTAATCTTTCTTTTTCGTATTACACTCTTGCCCCCATATATGGGGTAACGAACAATCCTTCGTCCAAGAAGTTCAGGGAAAACATTCGCAAATTGCTGCAGTAAGATCAGCTAACGATGTCCGAAGCTGAAATGTACTGTCAGGTCAAAAATATCTACATCATAGATAATTGAAGCCCTGTGCAATTCCTGGGAAATCCAGCGAACGAAATATCATTCCCGAGAAAGGAAAAGGACAGAAATCTTATGATTTACAGGGAAAGAAACCCTAGTGTCTACATTCTTTTTAACAGTTTAATATGTCGGTGCCAAATTTCGTGGCAATACAGTAAATAGTTCATTAGTTTTCTCATATATTATGTTTGCACCTTAATATTGGACATGAGTGTATCATACTGTGGATTTATACGAATCTAAATTATTTCCTATTACAAAAGGAATATGCTGTAATTTTGAAACTGTTTCGGAATAAATTATGATTTACTTCAAAAGACTTTCTAGTGGAATTTTTCTATATTTAAAAAAAAGTGATCAAACGTTAACAATATATATATATAAGTAATAATTCACTTAAATTTTTTTCCAAGGGATTTTAATTCATAATGGTTTTGAGTCATCAAAGTTTTCACGTGATAATATTTTCCAATATAGCTAGAAAAGTTAAAATAATATTCCTTAACTTTCTACTAAAATACAGGGTGTCCGGGCTTAAAGTATCCAAAAGTAATGGCTTATTTTACGGAATTACCCATCAGAATGTAAGAAACTGTTCATTCATGGATTGGAAAACTCTCCAAGATTTTTGGGTCTAGTCCGATCGGCCACACGTGCGGCCATCACAGACGATAAACGTTTTACACTGACTTCGTTAGTAAAGATGTGGAGGCCATAGTAAAATATTCAGCGCGTACTTTGTTAACGGAATTTAAATGTCACATGTGTGTATCTTATAAACATTTACCATCCAAATTTTGAAAAAAGATTCATAAAAGTGACCTTCAATTACTAATATTTTAGCTAAAAATTATAGAAAGTCTTTCTTACGATCACTAATAAAACACATGATGTTGTTGTTGTTGCTAATATCCCCTCTGGTCTGACGAAGTCAGTAAATATCAGTGAAACATATGACATTATGAAGTCCGATACTATAGAAGTGGACTATCATGGATATCTTCCCAGTAGAGTCCAAGGCAATCAAAGAAGTGTTCAGGTGAAGCCTGTTCTAGCTGGCATTTAGGGAAAAAATAAAATTTATTGCCTCCTAAAAAAAAGGGGTTTTTTAAGGATCCGACTAGTTCCGAACCTGATTTTAAAAAAAAGATAAAAAGAATATTTTTATGATATTTAGTGTCATTAGATTTAGAATACATTATAAAAATTTTTTTAAAGGGCAAATTTTTGACAAAAATTTTTAAATATTTCGGGAAAAATTAACTTTGAATACTTTTTTTAAAAAGTTGTTTTGTAAAATGTTTATTATATTATTTGCCTTTTTATAGCAGAAACCCCTGTAAGAGACTCAACTATGATTTTTGAAAATTCACTTATTTTTAATTACAACCATTTTAAATAATTATCGGCTTTTTTCTTAAAATTTCTCCCTCGTTGTCAAAAAAATAGATAAAACCACTTTAAGTATATATTTAAAAGTCCTAAATTGAGCCCCCTGTACAGAGGTCTGAACTGTATACGGAAAATATTATTTTAATTGAACATTTTTCACAAAAGAACATTTTTAAAAAAGGGGCATTCTATGCTATTTTTTTTCAAAATATTGTACTTAAATAATTTTTTTTTGTAATATTTTCTTAAAAAATTTTATATACATTTACAACTAAGTGACATTTAAAAAATAAAAAAATTATTCATTTATCGTTTTTACAGGTACCGAACGTGGGCGGGTACCCAAGTGTTCCCTACCCCCAGAAAAGGGGGGGTTTTTTGTCCGGAAAAAAAAAAAAAAAAAAACCTTTCTTTTGCTTATACATTTATGGGGGGAGGTTGAACCTTTTTTCCTTTTTTTTTGCCTTGCCTTGAGAAATTTTAAATATGGGGGGCTCTTTAAAAAAAATAAACGCATAATGGTAAATGGGCCTGCTAATTCAAACCTTCAATAATACAAATTCCAATTATTTTATGCTCTGCCCTAGAAAACTCTTTGATTTTCAAAAATAAAAAAAAACGTTTGGGTCCTAAAATTTCGAAGTAAAATCTTTTGATGTTTAAAAAACACGATAATTGATTTATCCAATAAACTTTGGGCAATTAAACACTCAACAGAGTCCCGTAATAAAAGGTTGAGCACATGTTTTGTGTTGTATTGCCTGTTTTTCCCCCTTAACGTAGCCCTTTATACCAAATTACCCGATTTTTTGGGAAACTAAATTGTACTAAACAAATTACGCAACTTTTTTTTTAAAATAGGGGGGACGTTTTTCAAGCTTCATTTGTTCTAGAAAAATTTCTTGACAAAGCTAGATTGAATACAATAAAAAAATATATATAACAGATTTTTTTCGTCAAACAAAATTAATTATGTACAGGGAAGTATATTTAAAAATGTTTTAATAAGGGGGTTTTGATAAATTTTTCCCCTTTTTGTAAAGAAAACACGTAATTTTCAAGGGAAATTAATTTTTTTATTCAAAATATTAGCCACCGGCTTCTACACATTTCGCCCATCTTTCAGGTAATTTATGAATACCATGCCAGGAAAACTGCTTGCTGGTTGCGGCAAACTATTCGTCGAGCCATTTTCCAAATTCTTCGAAATTGCTGCTTTGCGAGAGCGTGCCCCATTGATGCTAAGAGGTGATAGTAAGATGGCGCCAGGTCACGGAAGTACAGCGGGTGTGGAGGGATATCACATCCAAGCGATTTCAAGGTGTCTTTCACTGGTTTTGCTATGGAAGACGGCGCATTATCGTGTAATAAAATCACTTTGCCATGTCTTCTGGCTCATTCCGGTCGTCGTTTGATCAAAGCGTGGTCTCGCCGGGCTTCAAGAATTCATAATACACATATATCGCTCTGGTTCCACCAGATACAAAGCGTGGTCTTCTTGCCGAAGTGATTTGGTCTTGTTGTTGAAGAACCGTATATGCCAGGTAAAAAAGGCCATGGTTTTTTCCTCTTCAGGTTTTCAAAATAAATCGATTTTTTCGTCACCCATCACAATTCGATACAAAAATGATTTTTTTTCATGACGTGGAAGCAGCATTTCACAAGTGACTTTGGGATTTTCCGTCTGATGTTTTCATGTGAGACCCATTTACCCAATTTATTGATCTTCCGCGTTGCTCGTAACCGTCTGTTGATTGTTTTTGTGACACATTTAAGGCTTCTGCCAATGGCTGTTGAGTTTGAGTTGGGTCATCATCCAATTACTCTTGTGATTGCTCGTTTTTGCACTTTTGTGGCCTACTATAGAGCTCTTTGTCTTTCACACTGAAATCACCACAATTTAAATTGTTGAAACTCTTTCTCGCATGTCTTAATCGATGGAGCATGTTCATCATGATTCTACCAGCAAACGAGGATTTTGAACTGCTTTTTTTCTTTTGATTAAATAAGAAAAGCAATGCGTGCCGGAAGTGTTCTTTTTCAGTCACAAAATACGACCTGATCACTGAACGATACAAAAAGACGTTAGTTTTTGGGCGGTCTCAACTTGTGTGAGTTTTTGGTTTATTGTCAGGCAAACAAAATGACGTATGCGTCAAATTAATGCATTGAATATTTTTCGCTGGTGCCATCTCTTAGTTAAACAGGAAAATACTTATGCATATACGTGGTATATAAATGTATTCTTTTAATACAGGATTTTAATTTTTGCATAACATTTATATTGTGTAATATGTACTTTTTAAAAATACTTTAAAATAATTGTATACATATGTACAATTGTTGTTTTATGATATAGTTTCAAACTTAAATGTGTTAGAAAAAATTTATCTTCGTGTATTTTGGAACTTTTTTCCTATCATCTTGATAATTCAAAGTTTTCCATTCGTCCCTTCAACTTCAAATTATCCAAAGTCAACTGCATTTATAAAAAACCCTTCTAAATTGTTTTATCTAATTTTCAAATAAAAACATTAAATTATCCTCATAGAAGAATACATTTAAATATATAATATAACGATTGTGTGAATTTAGAAAATCAATTTCAGTTTCATTGCATTGCCATTCTTGTATTTATTCCAAAGTAATGGCATCAAATATAAAACTAAGATGTTTAGTTTACATTCTCCATCACAATTTCCCTCATTCATAAAGTCAATATCCCGGCTTAATCAAGAAATCGTGTATTCTGCTACAAGCTTTTCTAAATTTAATCCTTGGTTTATTCACAGATTTGGCAAATGTACCTGCGTACTTCAAAAATCCACTTTCTCTCTTTTCTTCTCATCCAAATAAGCATGATTCAAACGAATTTTATATGGCTTCCCTTGGGAAAACTAACATTATCAAAGAACTGACTAAGCGCAGATTGAATATTTTTGCTTCTTAGGGTTTATAACGGATTAATTTTCAATTTTTCTGTTAGTGTTTGTGAAAGATTTAGAATATATAAAAGAAAACATGGAAGGGTTTTATTAAGTAAATCTGTTCTACACGTTATTCTGCGTGAAAGATAAAACGCATTCTGTGGATTTCAAACTTGGGATATATAAACGTAAAGATAAGGGTAAAAATCAAGATGAAGAGTAAAGTAGTTGTAATTTCAAAACAGAAATAGGTTCGAATTTTTTAGAATTCTTTTGTTTTGTTTTGTGCTTTGTATTTCTCTGTAAAGTTTAGGCCATTATTTTTATTACAAGAGAAAATTTTTATTGAGTACAAAACTTAAAATATTGAAAAAAAAAAATGTGTTTCAAGTTAGAGTATGTTCCTGAGATATAGTTCTCTCTCCTCTAAGACTAAGTGCTTTTATATGGCCCCTTGAATGATTGCATTATTTATTTATTTACTTTTTTAATCTTCAAAATGCTCATTAAAAATCATAAATAACTTTAAACTCTCGATAAAATCATAAATAAATCAAAATCTCACGTGACATGAAATGCATTTACAATTTTATTGGATTATATTTACTGGCAACCCCAAAAGTCTAATAAACCATGATTAAAAAATGCATATGGTAATTTGTTAATTAAGTTAGTTTAAAATACAAGGATTGACTATTAAATTTCAAGAATGACGTTGTTAAGGAAGCACATGAGCCAAATGCCAGCGGCCTGAACCCTTCTCTTTCAAATGCAGCACCTCATTTCAATAGACAAATTCGTATATCTGTAGTCTTCCTTAGCATTTGCGTTCTTTTTCTGTTTCGGTGGAAAACTGATAAGTGTAACAATAGGTAACGAATTGTTCTGAAATTTCACATGAAACTCGGAAAACCGCTGCTGAAACTTAAAACATGTATATTACTATTGTACAAGTACAATTTATTGAAACAAGTGTATAGCTATAAAGGTTTATAGCGCGCACGTGTGTTTCAGTGGTTAAAGCGTTTTCAAAATGACCGAGAAGACGTCAAAGATGATTCTCTCCTGCATCACCTTTCTACATCAAAAACGGATCACAATATCGAAATAATCAGTACTCTGGTTCCATCTGACCATCAGTTAAGTAATCGTGTATTGCTGAGACTGTAGTTGACAAAGATTAAGTACGGCAAATTTTATATAACAACGTTTACATGCAAAATATGTGACAAAATAGTGCCTAAAATTTTCACATGTGAGCAATAAGAAACCCATAAAGGTATGTACTGATACTTTAAATGTGCTAAAATTATTGGAAAGAATAACAATCTGTGACGAATCCCAGTTTTTACTTATGATCCTGAAATAAAACACCAATCAATGTACTGGAAGAGCCCATCCACCGAAAGCCAAAAAAAGATCCAATGAGCAATCAAATTTCCATGCCATGGTGATTGATTTTTTCGATATTCATGGGATTGTGCACCTTCTTTGGGTTCTTAAATGTCGAATTATTAATCAATATCACCACCTTCTCTCATTCTTACTATACTCCGGGAAAGAATAAGGAATAAACGATTCGAACTGAGGAAGGACAAGTCCTTGGTTTGAGGATAGAACTCGGCACCTTCTGCTCCGTAAGCACGTAACTTATCGCTGAACCAAAATGATCACTTCAGTTCAAAGCCTGTTACTGGCTTATAAAAATATACCACCGTCATATACTCTCCCACCAGTGAGTTCGGAAATAGGCTGACGAACGATATAGTTGTTATGGCGAGTGTGTGAGTTGTCGATGTTGCATCAAGTGTGTATGACGGCTTGTGTGTTGCGTCATGTAAATATGATGGTTTGTTTGTTGCGTCATGTGAGTCTGACGGCTTTTTGATTGCTTTTATGGTGGGTAGATGGCGCCCCGACAGCCGCACAAAGTTTGCGTTTTTTCAAAGTTCAGCCAGGGTCACCAATGAGGATAGAACTCGACACCTTCTGCTCCGTAAGTACGTAACTTACCACTGGACCAAAATGATCACTTTAGTTCGGAGGTTGTTACTGGCTTATATAGATACCACCGTCACAGATTCTTCATCAAGGCATTGCGATGGCTCATTCCGAATTAATTGCTAAGAGGTTTATAGCCAAATACAGCACCTCAGTGTTAGAAAATTCATTGTATTCGCTGGATCTTGGGCAATGCGACTTCTGTCTGTTTCAAAAGAGGAAATATGTTTTAAAAAGAACAAGACTTGAGTCTGTTATAACTGGGAAAGAGAAATCCACATGCTTTCTAAAGGAGCTCACACAAAAAGACTTCCAGTACTATTTCGAACAATGGAAGATTCAATTGGAGCATCATATGGATAAAGGAGGGGTATATGATTATGTGATAATAAGTAATTATGTATGAAATTAAAATAAAAAGAAATTATAGCATCCGTTTCGTCGTTTATTAGCCACATGTTGCACTCGAAATAATTATAAAAAAAGTTTTTCTTTCGTTCCTTTATCATTATAATGAGATGTTTCTCATCAGCAAAAGTGAAAAAAAATATTATACCGTAAAAAAACGATGTGGGGTCACCCGTTTAAAAATAATGTTTGTCTATGAAAAGTTCAACCACATTAACAAAAAAAAAAAATGCATTTTGTAAATTGAATGTATAAATTTTTTAATAATTTATACCTGGATGCATTATTACACATCTTAACACGCTAACATTACTTTCTGTTGTATTTATTTTGTAATATTCGCTATTAACGCCGTTCCTTAAATTACAACGGCGATTCAATGGAAACTTGACGAAATCTTGACAATAGAGCCAAGTTGGCATCATTTTTGGAGACTATTTTGGCGAGTTTGATACCCAATGGACTATCCTGGAAATTAGGGAAGTATAATATCACAATCTATGACGTAAGCGGAATTTTTTGAGAAAAATTCGTGAGGCCTATAAATAAGGATGAACTCATCGAAACTGAGTTAATTTTGTTTTGACCGTTGCATAGTCAGTATTGTTTTGACTAGCAATTTATTGTTTATTTGATCGGGAAAAATCGACCATTTATTAGTTATTACTTCAGCTGCTGAGTAGGATGAGCGGGTGCTTGGGAATAATCTGTAACATGCTTGTGTTTTAGAAACTAATAGTTATGGCTGAAAGCCTTAGAAGGTGTGAAGACCTTCTGAAATTTATTCTGCGAAAATAGTTTCCTTATTTCAAGGATTGTTTTTCCACAATAAATTACCATCGCGCCTGAAGAACTGTCTTGTTCTTTGTGACTGTTTTTGCATAAAATCCTTGAATACTGATCTATGTTACAATATTTTTCTACACCAAAAGCATTCTGAATAAATTAGGATGTAAAATTAAAGTCATGCATATGTTATGGTCTCATAACCTAATAAGTTATTATCTAGCTCTTGATGAATGTGTGTACCATGCTTTAATTTCATGTATATGGTGTTTAAAAACTTGAAGTTATGAGAAATAATATACAAGCGAATAAGTGGAATAATGAGTATATCCTTTAATTCTTAAAAATAGTTATCTGGTGTTTTCATTCGAACTTATAAAACAAAATCTGAAGAAAATTTTAAGTCTTTTACTTCAGTTAAGTGTTGGCATTATGAAAATAATACTTATTTTTCGCAAGAAAGTGATATACATGACAATTTACAATATACCAAAGGGGAAATTATTTATTTTTGCTAAAATTGATTTGAATTTAGAAAACCTGGGCCATAATTTAGAGTTCTATATTTTTTTGATTCAAAATTTAAAAAATAAAAATTTAAAATAAACACTGGGGATACGAAAAACAGGGGTGCCCCTTTTTAACCCAAATTTCAAAATTTTGGGGGTCTTGAAAAAAAAAAGAGATGAGCTTAAAAGTAATTAAACTTCTTCACATATCGAAATACTGCTTATTTAAAAGAAATGAACATGTTTTTATGAACTTAAGGGTCGTAATTCGAGAAATATACTATTTTTTCAAGAGCCTGTATTGAAACATCAAATAAATGACTTCAAAGCGTAAGAACATTAAAAGCGTAAACTTAAGGTTCCTTCGTACAAAAAGCGGGAATGTTATACAGAGAATATTCCTAAAAATTTTCAAAAATGTACTTTGAAGGAATAGGTGATAGTTATACGCCGGTGCGCGTTATATGTCAGATTTTATGGTAAGCACAGCAATTTTAGAGGTTCATAACGTAATTGAAAGCCTGAAAAATCAAAATTTAAGTTTTAATGAAAAGGTGTTAACCAAAATCGCCAGTAGCGTTTAGTGAAATATCTTACATTTTTGCTCTTTTAAAAGTAAAAATAACCGAATTCATTGATCAGTTACATAATATTGTTTCCTTTAAACGAATTTTCCAAATCTTTAGAACGATTTAATTACCAAAATGTGCTATTATTTGGTTAGCAGAAACAGTTCTATTACATTTTGTCCTACTATCCTACTAAAAATCTGTATCGCTGTTTAAATTTTACCTCAAATGATTTCTTACGGAAATACATAAACGGCAAGAGAGTTTGATTAAAATATTACATGAAGTAATAGTTAATATTTTCCAAGTTATTGTTTTCTGCTTATTTATGCATTATCGCAGGATTTTTTTTAATACTGCATTGAAATAGTTATATAAATTTAATTGCAGTTTTTGCACGTCTTGTTCCTACTGTGGGCCTTATTTAACTCATGAATATATTTAATATTTTTTCTTCTTTATTTTATCCATATGATTCATCCTTTGATGTAATAATTAACTTCTTGTTCTTTTACAGCTATGATAGTAATCCTTTTTTTTACGACGTTCCTAGTTCGTTAATAAAAACAATGTAATACAACACAATCTCGTTTATTGTGTCTAATAATACACCTATATCTTCAACAAATCTTTAAAAAAAATACCAAATAATCTTTCGAAAAAAATAGAGCTTAGAATACAGAAAAAGCTTGTTTATTGTTTATCAACGCCGCCATTTCGTACTCTTTTTTGATCACTAAGATAACTTAAAGGGTTTTTTTGTCTTCCAATAGTTATTTTGAATACCTTTCCTGCAAGAGGCATATTTTCTCTGCATTTATGTTTTTTTCCCTTTCACTGTGAATTATTATAGCATAACTTATCTAGTTATCTTATTATGGTGCTAAACATGAACGCAGAAGATACTTACTCTTCATGATCTCAAGAATAAGATCATGAAGCAGAGGTTGTAGTTCAGAAAATCCTCAGTCCAAAATTTACCAATTTACCCGTAACAAAATTATCGTAATTCATTTCTTATTTCCAGTACTCTATTATATGAAGAGATTTAAAATGCCTTGTCTCATTTGTACGGCATTAGCGTAGTCCATATAACTTTCTAATGAAATAAAAAGCATATTGTTTCAAAACTTATTTATTAATTCAACGCTTAAAATAAATAATACGTCTACAGTTTAAAAAAAAAAGGTTATTCTGGAAAGGAAAATCAATATTGTATCTTAACGATTTATTTAATTTATTAGATAAATATTTTTGAGTATGAGAGCTTATATTTTTTCAGTTTCTACCAAATCCATTTATAACTCCTACATTGATGGTTACGTTTTTTAAGCCATTTATCCATTCAGTAGAAAACATGTTTTGAACAGAAAATATTCAGAAATCGAAAAATATCAAAATAAACATGGTCCATAAAAATATTCACATATCATTTTTCCTACCCCTATTCCTTCTGCACACAGTGTAGGTCTTATAAAAATATTTTAAACCTCAAATACCCCAATATACGGAGAAGTTATTTTTTTCCTTAGTGTGACAGGAATTCCTATCACGACTCTATAAAATTCAAGATTTTTAAGATATAGATAAGACAAACTGAAATATACACCAATGTTTTCTGAGCAAAAAACGATCTTTTTAAAAACTTACGAAAGTACTGCACATAAACAATGAACAACTTAGAAGTTATTGGCAAGTATAAAAATTCTTATATTTTTTAAAACAAATTATTGAAATTTTTTACGTTTTTAACGAATATGTATTCAGTTCATCTCTCTATCTCTCTCGCATATATGAGTTAAAACACATATATTTCAAAAACCAAGAAAATTCATAATTTATACAATATTAACTTTATAATAGTACCACTGTAAAAAACTATGACTCATAAAAAACATAAAAGCAATAAAATGCGAATTATAATTCTGGCTCTAGATATTTGTTAAAAGCATGTTCTTCGAAGTTTTGTTCACACTTTAAGGATTTATTTGTGTTTTTATATGCTTGCATGATTGTTTGAGTGCATGTTTATTAAAAAAATCATTAATTCATCTGAAAACTATTATTCCTGAATAAATTAATACTTCAATTTATATAAATATAATTTTCAATTACAGTTATTACTACTATAAATTGGTTGTTAGTCTGCAAAGTTTTCCTTCAGTATTCCTATCACATATATATTATAGATTCAAATAAAAATTATGTGTATTTCAAAGAAATATAAATGTAAGTCATTTTCGAGTGATAATATCGATTTTCGTATTTTTATAAGCAAATCTGTAATATCTTTATCCTACACTTAAAACGAACAATAAGATGTTTCAAATGTACAAGTATCACTCCTTGTTTAGCGCAACGTTTCTCATGCTGAATCATATTATGGTTAAGCTCTTAATACAGTAAATGTAATCTACTTCAGCTGTGTGTGTGTGTAGCATTTTTACTAGTTCTAAGAAATCTGTAGTTTATGTTAACTGATATAAAAGGCAAAAATTCAAATAATGAAGATTAATTATTAGTGTCAGTAATTCACAACAACCTTTTTTTTCTTCAACCTGCCACTATGCTCTAATGATGGGTTTTCGAGGGTAAAAAAAGGGCACAAATAAAACTAATATTCTAAGTATGAAGATTCTATTAATTAGTGCATCAAATACTTTTTTCAGATTAAAAAATACCTTTAGTTTGTTGAGATTGAAGTGACTAAGATTTTATATTTAACAAGATCTTACGCACATGTATTTATATCGTAATGAAAATTACACTATTATTTAAGAAATCTAGTGCAAAATTGCTACAAAATAGAATTAGATGCTTAATATCAAGCTAAGTTTGATTTGTTTGCTAGTTTTGTGAAGTATTTGAAAAACAAACAAACTGTAATTAGTAGTAAAAATGTTAAAACTTCGCAAATTCAAATTGATTTATCATTTGTGTTCCTTTAAAAGTGAGCCTAAATCCTCTATTAGTTAATTTATAATTCACATGAAAAAAATAATGTATTAAAAATCAAAATCTCTTCGTTCTTCATAAAAAGAAGAAGAAAATGTATCAACATTTTCCCAGAGAATAAGTGGCCGTGATAGCCGAGTGGTATAGATGCCGGACCGTGGCTTGCCTTGTCACGAGTTCGAGCCCAGTACCACTAAAGACCCGCCGTGTAGGGCAGCGATGCACGTTAAATCTGTCGAGAGCTGAAACGTCCTCCCGTTGGTGTGGTAGTTAGGAGAGGGGCTGCCAGCTCAGGTGTCGTCCACGTCACTTGACCATGGTTCAAAATTACGTGGTCCGTCGTCAAAAGCCCTCGTGTAGCTGAACAGCGCGACGTTATAATTCAATCAATAAATCAACCAACCATAATAAAGAATAAATAATGAATAAATTTTGCAATTAAATATTGAATTCAAAATACATCAGTTTTTTTCAATCCATTACTTTCAAATAAGAAATATTTTCCCATAGTATTAAATACGACACAAATAACATAATTTTATTTTTTTAATAAGTCATGGAACTCATTCTTTTTAATAAGATAGTGCAAGGAATAATTATAAAAAAACGCATACAACAGAATGAATTGTAATATTAATTTTATTGATATTTTCTCTCTTCTCCAAATGAGAATTATAAATGTATTATTCACAATTCCTACTATTACCTAACACTCTACATATTTATTTATTTATCTTCGTGGAATTTTCAATCGCTCATAAAATACATTTTAAGGCGCTCAATTGAGCTGAAATTTTATATACATGATTATATTGGATGACAATACAATAATTTAATTCTAATTAATAAAAATTAATTGATTAAAACTACTTATTTAAAGAATTACAAATACAGCCCAGTTGGAATCATTTTTGGCGAATTAACGACCCTTTTGGCGAATTGTGTCAAAACTTGTGAAAAGGTTTTTTTCTCACGTATTAAAGCATTCAGTTGAACCGAACTTTTTGATATACGATTGTTTTGGATGACACAATACGATAAATAATAATTAATAAAATGAATTACCACTTATTTATTGTGATTCTGTCATATGTACATACATATTTATATGCTAATTTTAACTATTTAATAAAAAGTAGCTAAAATAAAAATTTTCTTTGTTGTTCTAAGTAGGAATTGACTTAATTTTTTTTTATATATTACTTGTTTTTAAAAATTACACATGACGAAATTTATACGACTTCATTATTTGTAAACGTTTCATTATCTGGAGTGAAACATATAAGCAACAATCGTGATGTCTTTTCATGCAACTAAATATTTTGACGGAACGTTGTACAAATAAATCATCTAAAAAGATTAAATCACTTTATAATATTTTTTTAACCTCAAATGATGATAATGATTCTCAACCTGTTCAAAATACACTAACAATTTTTCTTAAAATACAAAGAGAAAATTGAAAAAGAGAAGAATTGTATTGAATAAAAAAGCTGCCCAGAATGCATTTCATGCAACACAATACGGTTATTCTACGTAAAGAATAGCACGAGAAACACAAAAGAGAGAAAGAACACAAAAGTGGTCGAAAAAGAGACAATGAGTACAAATGATACTTGGATTAAATTGTTTTCGCAAGTCTACTTTAACTGAGAATGCAAGTAAATGTATCG